>VDFB02109203.1:52687-102927 GCA_007258455.2 Sequoia sempervirens | reverse complement strand
TAATTTTCCATGGAACAATTCGATGGAACAAATTATATAAGTTGTATATAAGTGTATATAAGATTCTTGAACTTAATAATTCCATGAAACAAATATAAGTTGTATATAATTGTAATTTAGGAAAATTTTGATTTTAAAAAACTTCACTACGTTTCAAATAAGGATTGAAAGCATATATATGGGTTTACATGCAACCAAAAAAAGTGAGAGATGATGCTATCAAAGATTCTTGAACTTAAGAGTTTTCTATGGAACAAATATGTACATATAATTGTAATTTAGGCAAAATGATTTTAATAAATTTCACTACATTTCAAATAAGGATTGAAAGCATATATACATGGGTTTACATGAAACCAAAAAAAGTGAGAGATGATCCTATCAAAGATTCTTGAACTTAAGAATTTTCCATGGAACAAATATGTACATATGATTGTAATTTACACAAAATGATTTACAACTAGATGTACAAGTTACTATAAGTTCCCATTTGAACATGTATAAGGTTACAAGTGAACTTGAAAACCATGGATATAATCTAAGTCAAAGATTATGGTTTAGCCTGCTCTTCAATAACATGTAGAAGTTTTTGATGATCATCAAATCTAGTCTCCATTTTCTTCAGCCACGTGCATGTGGAACTGCATGAAGATGTAGAGCGGTAGCAATTATTAAGTGACTATATTGATATACCTTGTTATTAGGTTGATAGCCAACAAAATGAATCCCATGTTGAACAACTTTGACTTGTTTTAGATATGTCCCTTGTACTACAACATAACCTGCATGGTAAACATGAGCCTAAGGTAAGACATATGAACGTGTGCAACATTTTCATGCTCAAGGTTTTTACAATATATATTTTATGTTTATAATGTAATGTGCACATGTGAATACAATGTATATAAAATTTTAAATTCAAACTCACCTGTGGGAAATGATATCCCATCACTTGTTTCAGGTTGTGTTAGCTCATTCCTCTCTTTTTTGCAATGCAATAAATAATAGCTAACACCTTTGATGTTTCCAAGCTTTGCTATGACTGCAAAAACATCTCCTGTACACCAAATTTACACAAAAAAAATCTTAAAAAAATAGAAATGTCTCTAAAGATCATTAACTAGATATATATAATATTTAAATTATTAAAAACTTTCACATGTGTACCTTTTCTAACCAATCCTAAAATATGGTCATAATCAATTGAAATCAAAGGAATGTCTTCAAATATTTCTTCCTTGTTTTCATCATATGTTTTTGAAACAACTAGTGGCATCGTATCCAATTTACCAACATATCCAAGTTCTTGATTGTTGCATGCATAATCAGAGTTTCCTTCAATGCACTCAATGCAAAAACAAGAGTAATACCTTGTGTCTAATATCCATCCATGGTGACTATTTGAACTCCTAACACAATGCAAAGATCTTGTTTTTTCTACCCTCTTGCATCCATGCATCGATCTTCTATCCACGCCTAGATACATATGTACAACAAAAAATTTATGTTAACAAATATGTATATATATATATATATTAAATTTAAATAAATTCAAATTTTTGATTTAATGTAATTTATACATACCCGATATCTCCCAAAACACTCCATGTGGAATGTGTCAGTTTGTTCTTGAAGATGTGCCGACCACATTTGATGCAAAGTGTTTCTTGCACCATTCAACAACATCATGTGCATTGTCTAGATGATCTTCTGGATAACTCATTTGATGCTTTCTTAAAGCTCGTTTGATGCAAGCTCCTGCTCCATCATGCTCACCCTTTCCATGCCCACTCTCAAAATAACTCCAAACATGTGGTATTTTGTAGATTTTATGATATCTACAAAGTGCATAGAATGGCCATGAAGATTTGAATTATGCCACACATCCATCTGACTATACAAAATGATTTTCAAGTTTTACACTCCTGCTTCTCAAATTTTCAAAAAATATTGTAAAGCAATGTTGGACAAAAAGTGTGTCATGCTCTTTATCATCACTAATATAAAAGTGACATTCTTTCTTAATGGCTCATTCTTCATCTGTACTCTCAACACCATCTAATTTTTATTGTGCATGTCGATAACACACATGAACCATAATAGTGATCTGCCTTGAAAAGTAATAGTCTGATTGAATCTCCTTTTGATGTACAAAGGAGTAATTTTCTGCAAATTCAACTACTAATAGAATTGTTCCACGTGGGAAAGTATCTCTCAATGTTTGGAATTTTTGTGCTTGCCACTTAACAAAAAAGGAATGTTGTATGTATGGTCGTATCAATTTTCAAAAATCTTCAATAAATTTTCCAATGGGAATCTCCTCTTCTACATAGTTCAACCTTATGGATTCTCTCCAAAAATTTGTTTGCAACTTTATGTACTTGTACCTATGTGAGTAAACTATGTGAATAACTAATAAACCACACAATCAATGAAACATTATATCAAAGAGAATCCAAATAACAATCTATGAGAAATTAAAACAAACAAACTCTCTAAAATAGTACTTACCTCTTGCAATTTACTATCTTTGTTAGGTTAGTATCCTCAATTCTTGAAGGAAATTTAGCAAATTTCCACGTCTCACAAATTCCTTTTATTCAATTTATTTGAGGTCCATTTTCATGATCACATAATATAGACTTTATGAACAAACTTGCTTGTTTAAGAGGTGCATTTTGAAATCCACATCTTTCTTCTCTCATCTTTCGAAACACCTGATAGTAGAGATCAAATTCAATATGATAACGACAACAACAAGTTTCAAAAAACTTGTTTATCTTTGCATAATATGGCTTTAACCTTTGAAACATTGTTTTCCCAATCTTTATATGAGGATATGCATTACAAAAGTTCATATACATTTCAAATTGTGTTATGTCTAGCCAATTTTTGATATGATTTTCATAAATACTAGGTCCAATCTTGTGTCTCATAAAATCTCTAGTATTTGATGATGGATGAGTCTAATCATGCCAAAAACCTGAGACCAAGTTCCTAACAACATCTTCAATCTTGTCAAAATGGGGAGCTCTACACATAATTGCCCAATTTCCTTCTAAAATCTCATCCAAAAACTTCCTCTTTTTCTCATATTTTATCAATGTGGTTCTACTATAACCAATTTCAGTTGAAAGTGCAGACATTTTTCTTTTTCTTGCTACATCTTGATGTACAATAGATTTCAACATCACTCTTCTTGTAGTGGCCTTATCCACTGATCGAGATCCTTTCCCAATGGAATCTAAACCCTTTTTAACATTTTGAACAATATCCTTTTGTAATCCCATGTGTTTCTTCTTATTTGATGTCGAATGTACACCCAACAATTGTAATGACTCTTTGAGCTCATCATGAAGAAGTAAACATGATAACAATTGGGTTTTTTCAAGTGTATCAAGATGATTGAAATGGTGATTGATCATTCCATTTACAGATTTAGTCATTGACCTCTTTCTCTTATTATAAGGCTGGTTGGCATAATATTTCAGTTTCTCCTATCCATTTCAAGTAAATGATCTAAATTTCTATGAGAAATTTGTTTCATCACCTTCTCAGCTAGTTTTATATGCTCATCCATACCAGTAGGAGGAAGTGATCTCGATTCCTCTCCAACATGCATTGTTTGAACTTGTGCCTCCTCCCTATCTTCAAGGACCATGCATTCTTGAGCGGATTCATTTGATCCAATGTCTAGATTTGGCTCAACTTGAGCATGAAAACTTCCTACTTGTTGAGCCCTTCCTACATGTCACAAAATATTTTGCAAACAAAAGTGAGGGATGATGTTATATAAGTGAATTTTATGTATGCAAGCAAACAAACTCATAAGACATGATGCTATAAGTGAGAGAAGTTTCTACTAGTTTTATATTCTCATCCATGCCAGTAGAAGGAAGTGATCTTGACCCCTCTCCAACAAGCATTGTTTGAACTCGGGTCTCCTCACTAACTTCAAGGTCCATGTGTTCTTCAACAGATTCGTTTGATCCAATATCTAGATTTGGCTTGACTCCAGCTTAAGGAATCCCTAGAGCATAAAACATAAAAATAATGAGAACATTGAAGTGATGAAAAGAAAAGACCAAAGACACAAAACAACTACATGCACATGTATGAAAACAAATCCATAAATGCATAGCCAAGGATTGGATACACATAGGTCAAATTTCATGCCAAGCATCAAAGTTTGAGGATTATGCATACAAGTGACTTAGAACTTTTAGGCTAGTGATATAGCAAAGGAAACCCTTAAAGTATAACAAGGTGATCCAAAGAACCCCAACAAAGTTTGGCTATAAGATGTTTCAAGGTTTCAAATAAATTTCCAATATCATGCTAAGATGAAAAAAGTTAAAAATTTATGGGACTTGAGGACATTTAAAAGTACTTATAGTCATTCAAGTGCAATAAAACTTGAAAGTTTGAAAAAGCACAAAATAAGTGCAAAATGAAGAAGAAAAGAAAGACAATATAAAAACAAGAACTAATAAAAATGAAAAGGAAAAAAAGAAACATAAAATGTAAAGGGGAGTCTTTATATTGTCCAAGAAAAATGAGACATATGTGCAAGGACAACAAATCTCTCCTATTCTTTCAATTAGGATTTCTTGATCTTGGATGCATATCTCCACAGTAGATTGGATAGGGGATATTGATCACCAAATATCAACATTAGATTGCTACTTCATTGTACATGAAGGTGTAGTTTCATGAATAATTAAGAAAAAATAATGGTTTATTTCAAAGTGCAAAGTTAGAATATATAGGAATTTGCAAAGCCATAAAATAATTAATGTGGTTAAAAAAATTATGAAAATTAAAGTGGCATATTGAGGGACACAAAATTTAAGGTTCCATTGGAGAACCAAGCATGTATTGAAGTACACTATCATTTTCTTCATGAACAAAGTAAAGAGAAAATTGTGTAGATGCAATACTCAACAATGATAATGTGATGACAAAAACATTAAACAAAGGTATTGGTAAAAGATAAGTGTAAGGTTTGTAGGGAAGGATTTAATGTACAATATTTTAGTTTAAGAGTACATTTTAAGTTGGAGTATTGTAAGTTGAAAAATGGTCATACATTAAACATTTCTAATTTTAATAAGAAAGCCAATGCAAAATGTATGCACATACAAATTTATGTTTAGGTGTACTAACCAAATTATTGGGTGGAGTAATGCACATTGTGGATTTCATCCCATCAAATGAATACTCTTTTTTTTTTTCAAAGTAAAAGTCCTAAACACACACTTGAGAGTGAGAGAGAGAAGAAACAAGCATGTACATTGTTTCTTTCTATGATAATTTTCCAAGTTTTGTTCACGCCTCTTTTGTTCTTCTTTTGACAATTTTCGTTGAGACACATTTTTTATTTTTCATTTTTGTCCCATTTTCTTCTTCAACTTAAAGATGACTCAAAACAAGTCCTCTATTGGAACTTAGTTAAATTCTCCTCCAAATTTTTCCTTGATTGATAAAAATGAAAAGTTGTTGAGCTCCAATATTTGCCTCCTTGATAAATGTGCAAAAACTTCTCCAAAATCTGTGCTCCAAGTGATATAAATGAGAATTAATCTCGCAATTTGATATCCAGAATAATGAAAAATAAGCTTCTATTTATATGCATATGGGATGGGAAAAAAATTATTCTAGTATACATGGAATAACTAGATCCTAGTTTAAATTAATCAAGTAGTAAACAAACAAGTTATTTCATTGTGGATTTTTTTGTTATTCAATTCATAGGTATGCACAACATATCTAGTAATTTTAGAATTTTGTTAAAGTGTCAAAAATGTACATTAGAGGTATAATTTGAATTGAATTTCAAGTTACTTGTCAAAAAGATTATATCTTGTTCTCAACTCAATGGTTCATGTTGCTTAAGTCATTTTAAAAAAAAAAATTATTGTGATCAACATGAATGAACTTAATTATAAAGTGGCATTGATTTCCCTAAAATTCTCCTAGAGATCAAATGTATATTGAATATAAGGAAATGCAAGTTATGTAAGAGATCATAAAATAAGAAAACATGTATGTATATTGAATATTTAAATCAAATGCATACATATATTATGTGTAAACATGTTTAAACCATAAGAAAACACTTGTACATACATGTAAAGGGATTCAATGTATAAACATAACACATATTATAAGCAAAGAGGCTAATGTATGTATATATCATATAAGAAAATATATGTACATATCATATAAGAAAAATATAAATTAAAGATCATCAAATGTTGAATACTAAAGGTCAACAAATAAGAAAATGTATGTATATCATATAAGCAAATGTAAGTTAGAGATCATCAAATCTTGAATACTAAAGATCATCATGTAGCAAATACATGTGGTAAATATCATAAATCTAGTTTGCAAGGCCTAATATGAATGTCTACTCCTAGTGGAACGACCATTTGAATGAGAACGGTCCTACTCTGATGGATGTACTGAGCCCTACAAATAAAATTATGTACAGGATGTGTTAAATACATATAATTTATATTAAATAAATTTTATGAAAGTTATTTTTAAATGAAATTGTATTTTTAAATATCAATCTAGATCTATGCATACATAAATATTGCATGTATATATACACGTGTGATTATATAAAAATGTAAAACTCACATGTCCACTGGCAGCATATTCATTCTCAAAGTCATGTTGATCATGCACACAATCTAAAGCAAGGCTAGGAGTGATATGAGGTATGTCCACCTATAACAATATATATACATATATATCAACTTACATGAATATCTAGTTAATAATAATAATAATAATAATAATAATGAAAAAATAATTGAAACATGCACATGCACATCATCTGAAATCGGATGACCAAAGTCCTCTACAAGGGCCGCCTCCACCATATCCACCACATGGTCAAGTGACGAATCAACATCTATATCCATTTGATTTATCCCATGTCGTGCCATAAATGATGAATGTAGAGGACTATGAAGGTGAGATGGCATCGGCGATGATGAACCAAAACCAATCAACATATCAGTAAAACCAATAGTATGTGCAGTTGTCAAATGATTTGTAGGTGGATCCCAACGTGCACTAGTGTTGGGCTAAGAGTGATGGGATCCTGGAACTCAATGACCTCTGCATCTCAAATGATCTCTAACATGCTCTGTACCGATCCCATTGTCTGATGCAATGTGGGCATATGCCTCCAACAGGTCTTCAACCAAACAATGCAGAGTGATGTGTGCCATATCTCTTATAAGTGCATCAAGTTGTGTATAGGAGTAGGGATGCCAACCACTGTAAAAGGATCCATGGTGGTCCACTGTGCTGAAAATGGCATGGATTGAGAATGTCTAGACATCAAATACTGACCTACACGATCATTAGATATCCTAGTGGTGGCAGTCGTAATGTCACCTACAGTGTCAATTGCTTCCTTTTGGGAAGCAACAACCTCATCTGCTATAGGGGCTAGAGCTGGGGTGAGAGCAGGAGACCTCTCACCAACCAATACTCTAAATGTTGGGGGTGGTCTATCTACTCAACAATAGGTGGGCCTATCAACAATCCTACCACGCCCTTGACCAGCATATGGTGGAATGTCTAGGTAGTTAACTTTGAGGCCCAAATGGACCTCAACATACAACTATTGAACAAAATACAATGGAATCTAGTCATTGTTTGGGTATAGACCATGTGTTGCGAGAAATCATGGGTAGATCAATGAGGCCATAGCATGATCGACACATCTAGTGACCTGGTATCCCCTAACCTTACACACATTTTGATAAAATGGAAAACAAGTGGTTTTTATCATTTCTTTAGTGACACTATCTTGTATTTGTTTAAGGGGAACGTCACCATGTACTTCTTCCCACATGGGAGAAAGAATAACAGCTACTCTATCTAGGGAATATGCACTAGTCCTCTCAAGTTCATCTTTTAGTTTTTCTAGACTATGCAATATTAACATGCATGGTTCACTATATATCCTTGGGTTTGTATCCTGTGTTAATGAATCTCTCAATTTTTTAATCTCATTAGTGGTATTTCCAAACAAATTTTCTACAGGTGGAACATCTTCATTTTCCATGTTATATATGTATGTACACCTAAAGAAGCAATGAGACCTTGGTAAATAATATATCTAGATATAGAGAATATATTTATCTAAAACAGTTCTAATAATTCATTTACTCATCAATAATATTTTCATACCATTAAAAATTTAAAAAGAATTGGAAGACAACTATAATCTATAACATAGCACCCTTAAATGGTTCAAATTTTAAATGAAACAATGAAAGAAAGAATAAGAAAACAAAGATTAGTGTAAAATTATTTGAAAATAATTGGGGATAAAAATATCTAATCTAATAGTTGTTAACATAAATGAACTTCAAAATAGGATTATGTAAGTGAAAAAAAAGTTATATTGCCTTCATTGAACATAAATTTATCAAGTTAAGATATGTCTAAAATTAAGAATTCACACTAGAATATCAATATTCCATAAGAATCTCATAAAGAGGATGAATTTAATGGAAGATAATATAAAATCCTCCATATGAGGATGAATTTTATAATTACATTATGAGTGAATCATCTCAATTATATAGCCAAGAACATCAAAAAATAATAGATTGGAAAGCAAAATAATCAGACATTTATCATATTTTTATATGTATAAAGTTTAGATACCATCAAACTATTTAAACTTATAAATTGCATAAAGCTATAAATTGAATCGTTAAAACTAATTTATTAAGAATCAAATCTAATAAAGTTTGACTTCATATTGCATACTTGTTATAAATATCTCACTAATCCAACCATACATTTTATAAATGTTAAAAAATATATAATTTAACAATTTATACAACTTCTAATTATGATAAAGACAAGAATCTTAATCTATACCATTATTTTGAGTTTGGTTTAATAGAAATTGAAAAAAAATATAATCATAAAAAAAACAATGAATAAACTAAGGATCATTTTAATGGTGAATTAGTGCCTAAAGATTGGCCTAAAAAATTATAATATTCAACATTCTCATCACAAATTATATATGAAAACTAAGGATCATTTGGTATATATATTTTCATGGATTTAAAATTTGAAGATTTATTACTATAACATGTTCATTACAATTAGATTTTTAAATAATATTGTAATAATTTATTATGTCTTTGAAATTTGTTTTGTGGATTTTAATGTTGTTTTTTAAATTTAAGTTAGAGTAAGTAGAATCTAATGAGATACCTTAAAAAGATTCAAGTTTTATAATTTAAATCTCCCTCTTATAAATATAGTTTTTTCTAGTCTTACAATTTCTTGTGTCATATGTTCAATTATTTTAGCTATGGATTTAGCCGCAATCTTGTAGGAGGTATTAAGAAGAGTAATTAGTATCCACCCTCAAATAAAAAAAATATGTTTCCTTTAGGAATTAATTTATCAACCCTTGATTAATAGAATTTAAATGATGGATCCCTTTGATAAAGCTACTTTTTATACCTCATAGAGTCCTCCTTGATGAATGGGCATATTGTTTTAAGGAATTGTGTAGCTAAACCATCTATTCCAAGACTTTTTGAGTATTCAAATCCTTCAAGGAAATATCAACCTCCTCAAGGGTGAATAAATTATCTAAATGTGCCTATTTTTTGAGACCAATTATTTTGGGTATGCAAGTGCCAATCAATTCCTCAACTATATCTTGATGTGGATCTCCTTCAACTAGATCAATTAAAAATTATTTGCAATGTTGGAGGAAAATGGATTTAATAACATTAGAGTTGTCATGGAACTACCTCTCTTGATCAACGATAGATATTATCCACTCTCGAGAATGTAAATATGTTCGAGATAACTAAAAAATAATTTGTATCCCAAGTATATCATTTCATCCAATGTAGCATATCTCTTAATTGAGATCCTCTACCACAATTAAGTTCGAATCTTCTAAGTTTTATTTCAATGGAAGCAACCACTCATTGTAGAAAAGTTATTAGTAAGTGCTAAAGCCAAAACAAGTTTTTTATTTTTTCTATTTGGATACATATTTTTTTTTCCATTTTAGATTTCTTTCTAGCCATATTCTTATTGTAAGATCATAGTAAGGTAGTGCAATAGATTTAATCGCATCATTCCACAATTGTATCCACTTACCATTTTGATGAGGTCTAGGAACATCAACCAAAGGGATATTAGGGAAGCAAGGTGATCAATTTGATTGAGGTGGGAAGTGTTGAGCTTGAAGGATAGATTATTAGGTATGAGGAATAAGAAGTTTGAAAAGTTTAAAGAATGGGAGGTGATATGTGAGATAGGTTTAATAATAGAATCTACTTAAAGAAGGGTGTTTTGTGGAGAGGGGACAATGGAAAGAGAAATAACTAAGTTTTAATCTATCAATACAACTAAGTTTCCCTTAGTTCACCATCTCTTTAGTTGGTCCAAGTGAACTAGTGATGAGTATAACAATATTTTTTGTCTAAAATGGGATCTAAACCCCTCATGGTATTTCTAGTTAGGATGTAGGAATTCAACTATTTTTTAGAGAGTTTATGAGAACTAAACCAACTTGTATCTTGGTTTTTCCCACCATATCATATTCACCTCCTTGTAGCCATTTAGTCATAGGGAGGGCATAAAAATCCATTCCCACAATTTAACTTGAGATAAGGAGTCATTAGGCATACAATAAAGAAAAAATGAATAGGTATTCCTTGGATTAGTAGTAAGCACTAAGCACAATTGTTGTTGGGATCCACTCCTCAATAGATGATAAACTTAGCCAAGTATTGGGAAAGGTGGGTCAACCTTGCATCCTAATATTTTGATTTATTATTTTGTCCTCATATTAGGAAATGAGGCATCTCACTTTGTGTTGGTATTTATTTTTCATTTGTTGAATGCTTCAAGGGAGGTATCTAAGATGTTCTAAGAGCATATAATATCATTATAGCTTTATAAGATGAAACCCTCTTATGACATTTAAGATCATGACTATAGAATATTTACAGTAAAGTATTGACCAACATTATGAAAAATCATAAGAAATGTTTTAAGAAATAGCAACTGTGTCAAGGAAAAAGATGTGGACATTTACAAGAACTTTTTTTTAAAGAAAAGTGGGAGACCACTTATAATTTTATTTATATATAATATTTTACATATAGTTAGTTCAGGTGGGCATACTAACGGGAAAGAACTAGCAAGAAAACCCCCAGTTGCAGTCTGAGTAACAAATTTTACAAAATATCAAAAAGACCAGTGAGGTCCTAGTAAAAATGACCAATTGTCTGATTACATTACAAAAGCACATTGGTTGAATACATATGCACATTCTCTTATGCACCCAAAATACCCAAAAGAAGACATCATACTAAATATACCCGTGACTCGAATACATAACACAATGGAGATTACAAAACCTTATTAAACATAAGACTGATAAGCCAGGAAGCCACTTTCAAAAAGGTGCAGATTTTCCACCAACATGCTGAAAGCCATTAACCAAGCTTTCTTTTGTTTCCACTCATTTAACTTTGTGTTGGAGATCATGCTCAAATGAAGGTTTTTATTTTTTAATATCAAGCACATAACAATAAAAAAAAATATTTTTGGATGAAGATGGAAGTTGCAAATCATGAATGCAAACATGACTTCTCAAGAAAGAAATGGCATGATATTTTCTTTTTAAATCATCAATCACCTCCATGGAAATGGCAGATCTGTATCTGTTTAGAACTTGGTAGAGATGTGAAGAAGTGTCATGCATTGTGGATAATAACATGCCTTGGAATATGTCAACATAGGTCTCTTATTATGAAACAAAACCTTCTTTGAATAATTAACATTAGAAATTAATACTTGGCGAGCATATTGTATAATCACACTAGAAACCAACAATGGAATATTGAGAGTCTCAACGAAGAATTCCACCTTATAGATAACATTCATACTAGAAGCCAACAACTAAAGACCAAATTTCATAAATAAAGTTCATTTGTTATATATCATGCCTTTGAGGGGTCCACAAGTACCATGAGCCTTTCGAAATCCTTCTCCATCTAAATGCATCCATTCCAAGACCATTGGGAGGTGGGTATACAATATGAGCCAAGCATTAATTTCTAATGTTAATTATTGAAAGAAGGTATATAAATTATTCGAGCATCTTAATTCTCATACAGAGTTACATCTTAGTCAATTTCTCAATGTATGACTTCCATATATTTGTAATTTTTTCTTAATATAAAAACATATTTTATTTCATTAAAATTAACCTATCTATTCCATGTTACAAAGGATGCTCTTATTTTAAATTATAAGTATATAATTCAAAATTAATTAGTAATTTTCAAGATAGAGTACACACAATTTCTTTAGTTAAAATAAAATAATATTCTTATTTCCATGTGAGAGTTATGTAGAATGGTAGTTTGATGTCTCAAAATATTTCTTTCATACATACTAAATTTTTATCATTACATTATGAGTGAATCATCTCAATTATATAGCCAAGCACATCAAAAATTTATAGAGTGGAAAGAAAAATAATCACATTTATCATATTTTTATATGTATAAAGTTTCTACCATCAAACTATTTATACTTATAGATTAAATTATTTTTGAATTTGGTTATTTGGGTTCAACATGTCATGCTATAGGATTTTCTTGTGTTTTCACCATGTTGTCATGTGTAGATAGCTATGTATTTTATAGGTTTAGGAATTTTAAAGGAAAAGGTTGAACAAAATGCATAAGGATGAGATGGAGCCTTGTTTACCTTAGGATTTGATTGAGACTCCCTTTGAGCATAATCGAGGGGTGGTTGGTCCTCTTGTAGACATGACTAATTTAGAAGGTCTTGTCAAGAGAAATTTAGAGGATATTGGTAGAGACAAGAATCATGTTATAGATGGATTAGTTGGTGTTCATTACCTTTACCATTCTCTTGAATTGCAACATTCACCTCTTGGCATTTCTTCTAATAATTTAAAAATATGAAGAAGGTTCAAGTTTAGAAGATTATAGGAACCCTTTATTCCCTTTGGTCTCAAGTTTGGAAACTAAAGATGGAAACTCCATTACAAACCTGAACTAGGTTTGAATTCATGGAAAAGGATAAGGTTCACAATAAGATATAGTTCCTTGAAGAATTTTGGATTCAAGTTGTGAAATGATAGATCTACTAATGTTTTTGGGAAAACGACCCTCTTTATTAGATACATTGCCACTATCGGTGGGGTATTTCTAATTGGATGTTATTTTCTAACTTACAACTATATTTTTCTTGTTGTTGTTCCATGCCAATATGATTGATCATTTTTTGTCTCTTTATTGGTCTTTGTAAAAGGGTGGGGCCCTTTCAAAATTTCTATTTCTAATTCATAAATTCAACCAAAAGTATTTACCCTAAAATTAAAATATAAATAATTTAAACTTTAAAATAGTCTTTTTTGATATTATATAATAGCCTCATGTATTTAATTTATAAATCCTATTATTCTTTATGTTTAATTTCAAAATTTTAATGCTCTCAAGTATAGATTACAAGCACACATTCTTTACATTTTTTCTCTTTCTTTTGTACTATTTTGTATATGGGTGTCTTATATGCATTGCCTCAAACATATAATTTTGATGTCCTATACCTAGTTCTAAATGTAGTTTTATGAATGTATTCCTCCTTTATTCTTTGCTAATTGTAATTGAATATTAGACATGTTTTTTAAAATATGGCCACCCCTCTCAATTAGTAAAATAAGTCATCTATTTTAGGTGGTGGATATTAATGTTAATTGTTTATTTATTGAACATACATAATCAAGACAACTTGGAAAAGTGTCTTATCTTTCTTTTTCATAAAAATAGTTGGAGCATCCCATGACAAGACACTAGAACATATAAATCCTTTCTTTAAAATGTCATTTAGGTTCAATCCTTTAATTCATGCAAATATGAAGTGTTTGTTTGATAGGGATCTCTAGATATAGGGGCTAATTCATGCATGAACTCTATTAAAAAATAAAACACCCATTTAGGAGGAAACATGAGGAGTTCATTCTAGGATTTAGACATCCTAAGACTTTTGTAATGGAGGTTTATTTTCATTTGAATGGTTCTCATTCACTTTTACTAAATAAAAATTAACAACAAACAAGGCACACCCTTTTCTTTATTCTCTTTTGAGTTGTAAAATAGAAAATTTAATAATACCTTCATTCCTTCTAATCCTAATAGAACTATTTTATTATACATTTCATTCAAACAATCTAGTTTCTTTCCTCTAAATTTATTCTTCGATTCATACATTTAGTTCACCAACCATTTTTGGAGTAATGTCATAAGACTCAAAGGCAAAATATAAAGAATTTTATCCAAGTTTCCATTGTATGCACCCTAAACTTTATATCATGAACTTTTTGATATAATGTCTCAAATAAATTTGTTAATGAACTGTTTGATATAATGCCTCAAATAAATTTGTTATAATTGAACTGTTTGATATAGGGTGCATACAATGGAAACACTATTTCTATCATACTCCGTCAAAAATTACCATGAACTGTTTGATATAATGCCTCAAATAAAATTGTTAATGAATTGTTTGATATAGGGTGCATAAATGTAAACACTATTTCTATCATACTCCATCAAAAATTATCATGAATTGTTTGATATAATGCCTCAAATAAATTGGAGGTGCCCTGGTAGAAATGTATGCAAAATGTGGAAGCATAGATAGGGCATGTTAATTTTTTGACAGAGTAGAAATGTATGTCAAGCGATTGCAATACTACATATTCAAATTGTCTTTTCGATTGAGTATCATAAAAATAGTGTATGTTGAAAAGTCTTTAGAAACTTTCAAACAAATGTAGTTTCAAATCAACAAATTTGAAAACAATTGCATTTAGGGTTTAGAAATTTAACAAACAAACACATTTTGAAGTCTATGAAATTTGAATTTGAAAAACCTCGTGAAATATGCAAGTCGGGTTGATGAACTATGGAGAGATGAAGTCGAGTTTTTCGTTCATCATTTGTTGTTCACATTCAGGTTTTCATTTGTTGTTCACCGCACGCACAGAGCACAAGGAAAGCAAAAAAAGACACAAAATGTTAATGACAATTCAATTTTTTTATGCCTTATTTCAGGGGGTTTGGTTGAACCCATGTTCGACTAAACCCCTTAAAATATATATTTTTTTGTTTGTATTTTACGGTTCGGTCGAACATAAAAGGTGGTTCGACCAAACCCCTTAAGTTTGGGGAATGGAAGAAATATCAAATTTCCTTCCTCATAAAATTTGTAAACCACTATTGTGGTTTGACCCCTTCAAAACTTTGAATTTAAATTCAAACTGAATATTTTTTTAATGTCTTTCATTGTAAATTTATAACTCTAATATTTTTGCATTTTTATATTGTAGGTTTCAAAGCCCTTGGTTAGAGTTCTCTGCTTGGTGGATGGGGATAAAACCCCAATGGGGTATGTTTATGAGGCCATGAATAGGGCCAAGAAGGCTATAAGAAATTATTATAAGGGGGACAACCTCAAGTTTGATCCCATTTGGGAGATTATTTATAGGAGGTGGAACCATTAACTCCACCAACCCATCCATGTAGCAGGATACTTCTTTAACCCCCATTTCTTCCATTCAAGCATCTATGCAAATCCTACTAGAGAGGTTATGGAGGGCCTCACTACTTGCATTTAGAGGATGACACTCAAGGTTGAGGTGGCAAACCTCATTGTTAATGAATTGAAAAGTTATAGGGAAAAAAGGGGTGCACTCTTTTCTTTAGAGCTAGCAAAGAGAGAAATAAACAATCAGTCACTAGGTATAACATTTGAAATTTACAAGTGACAAAAATTGACAATTAGATAATTTGATAAAATATGTTTTGAACTTTTGACTTTCTTTTCTAAGTTTCTAACTCTTAATTTTTTATTGTAGATGTTTGGTGGATAAATTGGGGTGAAAACACCCCAAATCTCCAAAAATTTCCCCTTGTGTCTTATGCCAACCTTGTAGTTCGTCCAATTATGAGTGCAATTGGAGCTTGTTTGAAGCCATCCACACAAAGAAGAGGAATAAATTAGCTCAAAAACACCTCAATGATCTTGTCTATGTGCAATATAATCTTTGACTGTGCACAAGAAAGAGGAAATATCATATAATCCAATTGATTTGGATGAGATGTATCCATATAGTGATTGGACAGGGCGGGAGGAGCAGCCTCCATTGTTTTCCAAGGATGACATCTATGATTTAGAGCAACAGGAAATGGAGGAGGGGGTGGATTTACATTCTCATTGGATGACATTGGGGAAGACCCCAAGGAGGAGTCATTGAGAGTGCCACCAGTAGCAGGATCTACATCTAGGATGGATGTTGAGGAGCCACAGTAGAGTCCTATAACTAGATCCTCTCCCTAGTGAGAACTAGACAAAGGAAGAGGAAGATGTGAATTTGTAAAAATTGAAATATATTAATTAATGTAGTATTTACTTTCAATTTTACAAAAATAATTTACTATTTTCATTTTGTTTCAGATTATCAGTATCAAAGCATTGAGCATTCCACATGAGGATGCCATTTTGAATCTAATTTTCTTTCAAATTAATCAAATACAACTAGACTCAACTTGTTTCTTCTATGATGACATTTATGATTTAGAGCAACACGCAATGGAGGAGGATGGATTTTCATTCTCATTGGATGACATTGAGGATGAGCCTAAGGAGGAGTCATTACCAATGCCACCAGCAACAGGATCTACATCCAGGATGGAGGTTGAGGAGCCATAGTAGGGTCCTATGACTAGACCCTCTCCCCTAGTGAGAACTAGACAAGGGAAGAGGAAGATGTGAATTTGTAAAAAATGAAATATATTAACGTAGTGTTTACTTTCAGTTTTATAAAAAAATAAAAAATAAACTTTTTTTGTTTGACTATCAATATCAACACATGAGCATTCCACATGAGGATGCCATTTTGTATCTAATTTTCTTTCAAATCAATCAAATACAACTAGACAACTTGTTTCTTCTACTCATTTCATTGGATGTATCTTATCTTTGAATTTTGCCCAAAAAAAAGTGTTTTTAGTGAGGTTTAAACAATTTTTAAAGTTTTTTTGTCGATTTTTTACCTTTTTTATGAGCCGAGTTTTTTGGGCTTGTTGAGTTCTTACAATTGGCGAATTTTTCAACTATGCATGCATGCACTTGTTAAATACCTTTTACGTATGAGAAAGTTCCATAGTCTTTCTTATTCCATGGATTCTAATAGGTTATTTCTCATGTTATAAATATAACTATAGATTCTCTATTTTCTCTTGCTATAAAAGAAAATTACTACCAACAACAAACTATTGTAACATAATTAACTCATAAACTAGTTTAGATAAATTTCTTATCATAATTTTCTTATAGAAGATGAATTATTCATCGTGTAGGGAGGTATGTAGCATCAATAAGCAAACTCTCTTTTCCTACTCCCTTTGAATGCTTTCATGGCATTGCCTCCTTCCCCTCTTAAGAAATTCCTCTATCCTCTATGCTTGGACTTTCAATTTTAATGGTTGTGAATGCAATCCCATACCACATATTAAAGGGAGTTGCATGTCATTCCTTCTCTTGTCATCTTTATGCCTAACTCTAACCCTAATCCTTACACTAATTGCAACACTAATCCTAATTCTATTTCTAACCCTAATTGTAACCCTAATTTTAATTCTATCTTTAACCCTAACCCTAACCCTAATCCTTACATTATCTCTAATCCTAGCCCTAACCCTAGCATTAACCCTAATTTGAACACAAACGACAACCCTAATCCCAATTCTATTTCTATCACTAACTTGAACCTTAACCCTAACCCTAACCCTAACCCTATTTCTAACCCTAATCCTAACCCTAATACTAACCTTAATCCTAATTCTATCTTTAACCCTTACCCTAACCTTAATACTAATCCTAATCCTAATTCTATCTCTAACCCTAACCCTAATCCTAATCCTATCTCTAACCCTAACCCTTACTCAAACCCCAACCTTGATCCTAATTCTATCTTTAACCCTAACCCTCCTAACCCTAATCTTGACCCTATCTCTAACCATAATCCTAACACTAATCCTAATGCTAACCCAATCATAATCCTTATTATATCACTAACCATGACCCTAACTCTAATTAATCTAATGTTGACTCCATCATAACCCCAACCCTAACCTTAACTATAATTGAACCATCTTAAGTCTATTTGAACCTTAACCCTAATTATGAACCATAACCCTAACTCTAATTGAATTCTAGCCTTAACTTTGAACATTGTTTGCCTCACCCTAGGTGAGAGAAGATTGCTTTCTATCCATTTATTTTCTATTCAAATTTTCTTATTTTCTTTCTCATTGTTATTTTTATGGTCTTATTGTATCCTTCACTTCAATTGAAGTGGAAGCTAATTTTTTGTGAACCAAATTTGATGTTTGTGGTGGCATTTTGAATGAGATAATCAATAGCATACACTAAAAGAGCTCAAATTCTAAAACATTTAAGAAGCATATTCATTCTAGGGATTTTGGAGCGCATTCCTAAAACTCTCAGCATCAATGTCAACTTTCTGAAATTAGATTGGATTTGTCAGATATAGGATGCAATCTACAAAGAACAAATCTGCAAATTAACTCGAAAGCTTGCAAATTAAGCGTTCATAAGAGAAGAGGGTGCAAAATTTGAATTTGAATTTTTAAAATTTGAGTTCATCTATTATACTGGAAGCCTTTCCAATACAAAATTCACCATTAGAGGCGAGTAGTCAAATTTGTAGAAAAATTTGAACTGAACCAAAGGAATTGTTAGGGCGAGAAACTAAGGACATGTAAGGATGCTAATTACCTTCATCTTTAGGTGATGAAAATTGATCGTACCAGCCAAGGTAGGAAGCAGAAATGAAAATGGAAGAAAGGCTTTCAAGAGCGTTAGAGAGCTCTCTAGAAGAATTCCTTGCTTTGGTGGAGAAACATCAATCCAGGGCGGACAAATTTGCACTTAAAAGCATGTTGTGGGCATGTGGCGTCGAGGCCACTACGTCTTCCAAAGCCAAGCTATGTGATGCTCTCTTTCTCTCCACGTCTCAGGCCCTTGTGGTGTTTGAAAGTGAAAAATCATCAGACTACAAGAACAATTTGACAAGCTCATCGCCAAAGAAGAAACGGAGTGGCAAAAACCAGAGGTTTCTGGCAGAGGAAGCGGAAGTGTAGGGCAGTGGGAGGTCGACGAGGTGGTTGAATACCCTCCGCAACTACACTCATTTGGTGCAGCTATGCATGACGATGCAGGGTGAGAATGGTCTTTCTCCCACCGACCTTTTCCCCACACTTGAGAAGTTGCACGACAAATTGGTATTGTTTGGCATTACCTTCGGGTCTCATCCTCTTCCACTACCATCGCTTGCATGTCAATTTGAAATGGTCATGTACCTACGTGTGCTTTCCAGTTGTTTGATTGTAACCTGGGCGTAATAAATTTTGTTAATCCACTATTTATTCCTCCTGTTAACAGCTGGCAGAATACGAATCCTTTATTTTTTCTTACACTATTACATTCGCTTGCTACCATTGTACCGGGTTACACCTCTCGATGTGATTATAATATTATTATTTATTTTCTGGAAGAGTACTTTATTTGTCCAACAATTTTTAGAAATATCTAAATTTCTATATCAATTTTTCCAAAAAATATCTAAACTTTTCCAAAATGGAATTCACTAACAAAGTAGTACCTTAAATTTGTCTAGACATTTCTTAAAAATTATATAATTAAATAACTAAATAATTAAAATTCTTATACTTTTTTATTATTATATTTTTATATTTAAATTAAATATATGAATTATATGAACAATAATTTCTATTAATAATATCAACTTTCCACAATCCATAATGATAATTGGTTGAAATTTTTTAGATTTGGTAACAATTATTGAACTGGGCATGGGGATACCATGGCCGAATGACATCGACAAGATGTTCCACCTCAGCGTGGCAATGGAGCAACAACCATTTCTCCTTAACTTGGATGTGAGAGGTCGAGCATGACACAAACACTAAGCTACAATAAGATACAACTTCCTCTGTCGACAGTTGGGCTTGAACGAGGTCATTGATATCTAGTGGTGCAAAGACTTCGCCAAGGTGGTGGAAGAGAACAAATTCTACAATGAGGATTGACAAGGTTAGTTGAAACCATTTTGTGTCCAAGCTATGCTCAAAATGAGGTAAATCAAGTGGCTATGTAATATTTTTTGGGATGTGATAGGATGTATTAGGGTGTAGCTAGTAGTTTTTTTGGGTGGCAGGGGTTTTAATATACTTATCTCCATACCCTTATTTGGGATATATACACATGTACATGTTTTTGCTAATGAATATATTACATGCAACTTATGTTGCATTTCACATATTAATAATATAAAATAAAAACATAAAGTATTATTATAAATATATTTTTATTAAAAAATAAAATATTATTAATATATTAATAAAAAACAAAATACAAATTAATTATATTTATAAATTAACATTATGACACATTACAATTAATTATTAAATATATGTAAATAATTTTAAATTTATAAATACATTATTAGACATTTATTATTAAAATAAATTTATTAATATAATAATAATATATAACCCTATATTCTATTTTTATTTATTTATTGTAATTCAATTTATAAAAGATAATACAAATATGAAGAAGTAATAATTCACCTTCTTTTCCTAAAAATCCATGCCTATATTCTATTATAATTTATTTATTGTAATTCAATTTATAAAAGATAATGCAAATATGAACAAGTAATAATTCACCCTTTTTTCCTAAAAATTCATGGATAACACTTTCAAATTTTTTAACTAGTCATAAAAATAATAATTTTTAAAATTTATAAAGTTAAATATTTATTGTTTTAGTGCACTAGGCCTAGCACGATTGACTAAAGCGTCCAAGTATCCCATTGCAAGCAAAAAGGCCACAAGATCTAGTCTCCCCACTCTTCCCATCCCATGCTACCACATCACAGAAAACGAGGATACCCACCAATTCATGCAAACTAAGCAATATGAACAACTTAAAAATAATTCACAAAATATCTAAACATTTAATAAATGGTTTTTTAAACAAATTTATGCATTGTAATTAAAATAAATTTATTATAAAAGCTTATTATTTTAATATTATTAATTTTAATATTAATAAAACATAAGGTCTTATTATAAATATACTTTTATTAAAAAAATAAACATTATTAATATACTAATAAAAAATCAAAATACAAATTTATTAAATTTTTAATAAACATTATATAACACATTAATATTAATTATTAAATATATATAAATAATTTTAAATTTTAAACATATATATATTTAATAAAATTATTTGAATTTAAACGTATAAATAATTGGATGCCTATATTCTATTATAAATTTTACTTATTTTTCTAGTTTATAAAAGATAATACACATAAATAAGTATAATCTATTTCTATTATAATTTAATTTTTCTCTACTCTAGTTTATAAAAGATAATACACATATAAATAAGTAAAATCTATTTCTATTATAATTTACATAGTTTTCAATTTATATTATTAATATTAATTATTAAATATATGTAAATAATTTTAAATTTTAAATTTTTTAAAATATATATATATAATAAAATTACTTGAATTTAAATAATAATAATAATGTATAAATAATTGCATGCCTATATTCTATTATAGTTTATACGTATTTTTCTATACTTCAGTTTATAAAAGATAATACACAAATAAGTAAAATCTATTTCTATTATAATTTACTTATTTTTAATTTATATTATTAATATTGATTGTTAAATATATATAAATAATTTAAGTTTTAAAAATATGTATATTTAATAAAACTATTTGAATTTAAATAATAATAATGTATAAATAATTGCATGCCTATATTCTATTATAGCTTATAAAAGACAATACACATAAATAAGTAAAATATATTTTAATTTTTTTGTTGTTCAATTTACAAAAGATAATAGACTTATAAATAAGTAAAGTCTATTTCTATTATAATTTACTTATTTTTCAATTTATTTGTACTTCAGTTTATAAAAAATAAAATCTATTTTAAAAAATTCAAAATAATATTTCACCTTCTTATGTATAACACCTAGAACTTTTTAAAATTTAAAAATAAAATAAAATAATATAAAATTTAAAAAAATTAATATTTATCATGTATTTTATTTGAAAAAAAAAATCTTAATTAGTTAAAAAACAAACTTATTAGTAACAAATACATGAAATATTGCCTAAAAAGACAAGTAATTGCTATAAAAGGAATATAGGAATAATTTAAAAATCAAGATACTAATAAGTTAAACATTACAACCAATTTTGCTATAAAAAATTTATATCAAAAAATTAACATAAAATTTAAAATTAAAAATAGACAATATTAAAAAAATTGCAATTTAGAGCTAGCAAATGCACCACGATGTTACTTCTGACAAGGTAAAAAAGAAAAAATTGTACCGATTATTCCTGTTACTTCACTGCAATAACGTGGGTTGGAGTGGAATCATACAAGTTGAATACTCTTAATACAGTCTCACAAAGACAACCAGCATTAGAATTTAAACAAGTCGTAAATCCATAAAAAAAACTATTTGAACCAGGCCTGACAGAATTATACATAACCCATTACCCCACCTATTCCGAATTACCATGGTGGTTGCCAACTTACCTTAAGTCAAAATAAAATTTATTGTTTGAGGTATCCTTTCGAGCCCAATAGAAGTCCGATAATGCTCAATTATACACAAATCCTACACCTATTCAATGCCACGTTGAAGTTGCTGACTCTCCATCTGACGAGCAAGCTGACACCACATCCATGTGCACTGTGGATGGCGCTCTTTCTGATAATATTCCTATAAAAATTAGAAATAAAAGAATTGATTCCCCCTCATTTATCAAGTTCACACTGTTTTTGTTACAGTTTCTCACATTTATTCAATGTGAATGAAAATTTCCCAACAATTTTATAACGCAGTGGAGAAAAATTTACTAAACAAAGTTTCAGACCTTAAAAACAAACTGAACTTCTAGATACTTATTATTGGTGATCCCAATTAATTAATGAAGCCGTCGATACCGTTTTCCAGCCACATCTGAGTCCCTCACCAAGCCTCCAATTTATGTTGGAAAAGACCAGCGTTTGTTTACACGAATCATATGATGCTGCCCCACAAGCTCTGTTATTACGACTGCTCTATTCTCAGCCAACACAATTGCTGAACAAATTAAAAGCCTACTAGAACCCATTGCTTACTACTTGAACCCATCCATATAATACAATTTACCCAGCTATTAAAAAAGAAAAAAAACCGATTCTTAGCCCCCTTACATTCTATGTAAAGATTTCCCTTCGCTTTGAACGAAAACTGACCAAAAAATTTACTCGTTACTTCAAACTTCCCTTCAGATGCTATGCTACTGCTGTTAAACAATCGATATCAAAGAACCTTAAACAGAAAAACAAAAATGGGAAAATGATGAAACGATCATTTAGCGAGTGACTTTGCAGGTGCTAAACTCTCAACCCAGAAAATAATCGATATCAACGAATAATTCACTGTAACATAAAATCATTAAGTTCAAAGTAGCAACACTGAAACCTTAAACTCACAAACCCGCCAATGCAATACCTTATTTATAAGCAAAATGAATAATAGAAGACTATATGGAGTATTGATTATAGAAGCCTCACTACTAACAAGATTCAACAGCTTGTTATTATTAGTTCTGATAAAGCCCAGAATAATTAAAACAGCAGCTCGAACATCCGAAATACGTCAACCATCCAATAAAACAATTTGCATAATATCACCAAAACAAACCAGTCTCCTCGTGAACAAATCAATTATGTAGAGTTTACAATAGACGACTGCAAAAAGCACAAGAGAGTAAGTTTTGCACCACTTTAATCCACATTGTTTGTTGGGCTGAGTGAGTGAAGAAATAATGCACAACTTAATTCCTTATTGTACCGCCCAATCCCGTTGCTTCACTGCAATAAACTTAGGTTGGTATCATATATAGGCTAAATGCTCTTTGCACAATTATGTTTATAAAACTAATGTCATATTATTTCTTGTAACTAATTAAAAAGAAGTCACTCAATTCAAATAAGGGAGGTTAGAAATTGGCATCCTACAGACAAAATCAGCCAATGCTTTGTTTCCATCGCTGGACGCTGACACCAAATCCATGTGCAACGCTCTCTCTTTCCTGTAATCTTTCTATGTAAAGGAAAGACAAAAAAATTGGATTCCTCGTCTATCCAAGAGCCATCATTTCTGTTGATGTTTTTCCCGTTTATTCAATGCAAATGGCATTATTGTTATAATCTGGCTAAACCTTCAAAACTTAAAATTATAAAATGTATTTACTTGGTGATAATTGATAGTGCTTTCCGCCCACATCGGTTCTCCAGTCTCTGATTTCCTCTGTTCCCTGCTACCTGCCGAAAAATGATGGCTACATCCTAGCATAAGAGTAAATAGAATCAATAAAGAGGTTAATATGGTACAGACGATTAGGGTTACAAAAAACCATGCCTGTAAAGAAGTCACGGACTGCCTGCCGAAAAGAGACGGCTACATCCTAGCTTCGAAGTAAATACAAACGATAAAAAAGGGTGAATATGTGAAACGATTAGGTTTTCAAAAATCCCTGCATGTATAAAGAAGTGGACATCCTGCATATATATACACACAAACCAATAACGTTACTTCATATCCTCTCCCGTAGCTACCGTCTGAATCTTTTCTCAAATCCAATTGCGACCCCACATATGACCGCTTTTATCCCTTCTCAAACCAAAATTTGAGACTAATTAAAACGAAAAAATAAAAAAATAACTCATGCGAATAAGTTACTTACAGATTACCAAGAGCATTTCAAATTTTCAATCTATAGCCGTCAATGTTTTGCTCAAACCCCTACGCTGACATACAACCCTTGAAGCTATCCCAACCGCAAGCAATAAGAAAAAAATTGTATTAATTTCCGTGAAAACCCTATCAAACCATGGAAAATAAATATTTGAAATTACTTTCGGTGAAAGTCAATTTTTATGCTAATAGGACCACAATCATGACAAAAACTTGCAACCCAGCTTGCTTCAAATCAATGATCGTGGTAAAATCATTCCCAGAAAATAAAATAAAATTAGGATAAATTTGCCAAAAACTTACAGCCCAGTTTGCTCTACATCAATGATCGTGGTGAAATCCTTAAATGCCATTAAACCAAACAATTAACCTCATTAATTTTGGTTCCATTCAATCTTCCATAGTAGAAAACCTACAATAAATGATCTCTGCACATCGGCCAATTGTATAGTGTAGAAAAAATCAGAGGTTGAGGGAGTACTCAGATTCGAAGCATCTAAAACCTGTTAATCCTGGTTGGACTCTACCTCGAATGAGCATCACCTCCTCTACCGTTGGTTGTGGAAGTCTCTCTCCCAAGTGGTCTATAGTTACCTTCCATCACCTCATTTACTGGTCAGGCTGACCACTTTCTTTGATGGAGATATAAATGAGCATAAGCATCACCTCTCCACAGGGTAAACCCACAAGCCCCTGGGTAGAAGGGGTGATCTCCTAAAATCTTTCCTCAACAAAAATAAAGATAAAACAAAAATACTAGAAATACATAACGAACTGTTAAATCAACGGTTTAATAAAAACTGAAGCCGTGGAAGAAATCTAGCTCAAAGAGCTCTTTCATAAGATTTATCCATGTCGTTATTTGGCACGCCTGGTTTCTCACTCACTCAGCCTACACATGGAGAAAACATGATACACTAACACAATTGTTTCACAGAAAATAAATAATACTCGATACAGCACGCTTATTTCACAGAAAAAATTATACTCCCTCGATCTTGACCACGAAGAGAGAGAGACCTTGCTTGATGTCCTGCACAATTATTTCACAGAAAAAATTATACTCCTGCGATCTTGACCACGAAGAGGGAGAGACCTTGCTTGATGTCCTGGCTCTTTCATGTATGATCTGTTAATTTAGGTCAATCTTTCATTAAATTGCAATTAAAAAAATCGCCATAGCAATGCAATGAAAAACCAGTAGGTGTAGAAAAACATGATTTGCCTAACCTCGGTGAGATGCTTACAGATCACTGTAGTTAGGGCCAAAGATAAGTTCTGGGCTAGAATATATTTCTGATTATAGAAGCCTCGCTAACACTTAACAGCTTGTTTTTAGTACACAAACAATCAACAGCATGTTTTTAGTACACAACTCTCGGTGAAAAAGCCCAGAATATCGTGACTGCAGCTGGACCACTTCAACCACCCAATAAAACAATTTGCCTAATATCAACCAAGTAAACTAATTACGTCATGAACAAATTAATTATCTCGAGTTTACATAGACGACTACCAAAATTACAAGGGAATACGTATCTCACAACTTTAATCCACATTGTTAGGTTGTGTCAGGGAATAAACATTGCACCACTTAATTCCTCATTGTTACTTCTGGTAAGTGAACAATTAACGTACCACTTAATCCAGTTACTTCACTACAACAACTTACCCCCAACTTACCCCCTGTTCCCATGCAGCTGCTTTAAGTATGTTTTCTGCTTAAATTTGAACAGTTTAAGCAGTTGAAGTGTTCCCATGCAAAAAAAAAAAATTATCCCAAGAAAGGATAATTTGGAATCTTTTTGGAATCTTTTTAAGCAACCACTCTTAAAAATTGAAAATAAGCTCTTGAAAAAAGAATGGGGCTTAAAATAATTGAAAATAAGCTGTTGAAAAAAAAATGGGGCTGAAAATAAGCAACAGCTGCATAATTTCAAAGATGCCACATGGCTCCACTAATTTCTTTCCCTCTTTTTAAATATTTCTTTCTACTTTTTCTTTTGAATTTTTAATTGCAGAAATTATTATTAACTATTATAAATTCAAATTTATGTTGACTGCTTCAAAATAAGCAGCAAAATAAAATGTTTTCCTGGGGCCACCAGCTAAACAATGGCTGTTTATCAAAATAAGCAGTGGCTGCTAGCCAAAATAAACAGAGCAGCTGCATATTCCCTTAGATTGGTATTTATATATAGGCTAAGCGCTCTTAGGACAATTATGCTCACAAAACTAAGACCATATCACTTCTTTTAGTTAATTAAAAAGTTAAACGCTCAATTCAAATAAGGGAGCTAGAAATTGGCATCTTGCTGCAAAATTAATCGGTGCTTTGTTTCCATAGCTGGAAGCTGACAACAAACCCACGTCCACTGTGGAGCGCTCTCTCTTGCCTGCAATCTTCATATGTAAAGGATAACAAAAGATTGAATCCCTCATTTGTCCATTAAATTAGATTACAGACCCCACCATTTTTTTTTTTTGGCTGTTTCTCTTTTCGTCAATGCAAATGAAATTATACTTGTACACTGCTAAACCTTCAGACCTCAGACCTCAGACCTCAAAGTAAACTGAAATTTTTATCACTTAGTGGTAATTGGCGATCTCACTTATCTAATGAAGCCAATTGATGGTGCTTTCCAGCCACGTCCGTTCCCCAGTCTGATTTCCACTGTTCCGGACTACCTGTCGAAAGAAAACGACTAAAATCTAGCTTGAAAGTAAATGCAAACGATATAAAGGTAAATATGGTACAAACGATTAAGGTTTCAAATACAGTCTCCATTACTGCGCTTCTTTATATGTCATTTAAGAAAAACCTCTGGCCTGCAAAGATGTAAACATCCACCACATAGATACACAAAAACCAATAACATTACTTCATAACATCTACCATAGCTACCGTCTGAATATTACCTCTACCATAGCTACCGTCTGAATATTTTTTCAATCCAATTGCTACCACCTAGGATCATTCTTTCTCAACCGAATTGGAAGAACTAGTTAAAATGCCAAAAAGATTATGCCAATGAGTTACTTACAGATCACCAAGACCGATTTACTCGACTGCCATCAACGTTTTTGCTGAAGCCCCTAGGATGACATAAAACCCATAATGCTACATCAACTGCCAGATAAAACCGTACCAAGCCATGGAAAATAAATATTCAATTTTTATGTTAATGAGGATCATAATTACGCCAAAAACTTACGACGCCGCTTGCTTCACATCAACAATCGTGGTCAAATAATGCCAGAAAATTAAAAGGACAGTCAATCCGCCAAAAACTTACAACCCAGCTTGTTCCACATCAACAATCGGGGTTAAACCCTGAAATGTCATAAAACAAAACTATTTAACTAATTTTGGTTCCATTCAATCTGCCATACAATATCCCTGCAATAAATGATCTTTGCAAATCGGCCATAATTGTATAGCGGAGAAAAAAACAGATGTTGAGGGAGAGACAGTACTCAGATTCGAAGCATTTAAAACCTGTTAATTATGGTTGGGTTTCCCTCGGATGAGAATCACCTCCTCTACCGTTCGTCAGGCTAGCCTCTCTCACTAAGTGGTCTATAATTACCTTTCATCACCTCCTTTATTGGTCCGGATAACCACTTCCTTGGAAAGAGATATAAACGAGAATAAGCTTCACCTCCCCCTTTCATCACCTCCTTTATTGGTCCGGATAACCACTTCCTTGGAAAGAGATATAAACGAGAATAAGCTTCACCTCCCCCGCAGCTGGTCAGGCTCGCCCCTCCATAGGATAAAGCCCACAAACCCTTGGTTAGGGATAATCTATTAAAATCTTTCTTCTAACAAAAATAAAGATAGAAAAAAAAACCTAGAAATATATAACGAACTGCTGAATCAACGGCTTAATAAAAACTGAAGCCGTGGAAGAAATCTAGCTCGCAGAGTTCTTTCATAAGATTTATCCATGTCCTTATTTGGCACGCCTGGTTTCTCACTCACTGACGCAGCCTACACATGGATAAATCCCACGATCTTGAACAAGAAGAGGGAGAGATATCTTGCAAGATGTCCTCCCTCTTTCATGTATCATCTGTTAATTCAGGTAAATCTTTCATTAAATTGCAATTAAAAAGTTCACCATATTGAGAGAATGAAAAAATATTAGATCTATAAACGCGTAATCTGCCTGACCACGCTGAGAAGCTTAGAGATAATTATTGTTAGGTCCAGAGAATAGTTTAGGGTTAGAATATATTTCTGTCAAATAAACCAAACTACAGAAAAATAAAAAATCATCAAACCCTAATGTCTAAATCGTGACAAAACTTGAAAAAAAAAATATAATAAAACGAAAATTTTAATTTCCACCATACAGCCATCGTTAGAAATTGATGCATTGATCATCCGAGCGCCACAAGAGAGCAAGCCTTGCCAAAGAAGTTGCAGCAATATAGACGACTCCGCTGCAAAAATTATTGCCTGAAATGGGTTAGAGTTACGTAGATATTTATAGGTGAGGTTTGGTGGCAGTGAATGAATCGGACCATCAAAATGAGGCGGTGGAAACTAATCTACGGCTGTAATGTTATCTTCTTATCTGACTATTGTGAAGCGATCTTTTCCGCGGCTTCCGCCGACTCGCTCGTCGATTTCAATCAAACGGTTATCTATAATTAAAATGTTCCGGATTTTTTAAACAGGTATGTTTGACAGCAAATTTGAGCCACTTTTTAAATATATGATTTTATGTTTGCATAAATTTTTATATTTTTCTTATACGATTACCTTATTATTTAATATTAGTGAGATAATAATTAACAGTAAACATCACTATTGAATCCCTTTATAACAGTAATTTAAACAGGTAAGTTATATTTATTTTTATGCAATAGTTAAAAGATTCCATAGATTACATTACATTATTAAAAGATTTCATATTAAAAGATTTCATAGGTTATATCACACTAATATTATTGTTTAATATTTTTCTTAGAGTAATCTAAATTGATCCCAAGAGGCATTGAGCATGAGATTCCTACATTATCCAAGAGTTCTAATTTTGAGAGAAAATATTTAGTGTGTTGTTTTTATTTTTCTTATTTTGTTTTGGATGTTGCATTTTTATTTGTTGTTACCTTTATTGAATGTTTCAATTTAACTTGTTTATGTAATCATAGGGTTTGTAAATCACAATTTTTCATCACAAATGAAATCACAACTGAATTGTAGAGGAAATCACATTATATGAGGAGAAATCAAAATGCACTTGTGCATTAGTTGCAGAGGAAATCTTAAGGTGTATGTGACCTTCAATCAAACTCACGCTTCACTCTAGACATTAGGAGCCTTCATATGAATTTCATTTGCATCTCTATATGTCTCCTCGAAACATCACTTGAAAAATGGGAAACATCTCTATAGAGGTTTCTCAAATATATCATATAAATAACATGTGTTTTCTTAAATTGTTGATATGTGGTTGACAAATCTAAAAGAACTAAAGAAATACCATAGAAGTCACAAACTCCTTTTTTAATGGGTAAAGCTTGCTAGAGTATTCTATATGGAATCCATTTTCATATTGTAAATTAGATATACCATGGTTATTAGGAGACTTTACCCTAACCCTTGGTACGTGTCTCCTGGATCAAAACCCATCCTTGACTTGGAGATTCATATGGGGTGTCTTCGACCATTACACATCTTTAGATGAAGTTTCTTTGAATCTATATGTCTTCTAAAAGCTTCACTTGAAAATTGGGAAACATCCTATAGAGGTTTCTCAGATATATCATTTAAATTACATCGATTTTCCTGAAGTGTTGATATGTGGTTGACAAAAGCTAAAAGAACTAAAGACATACATTAATAGACTAATATTATTAATTTTCTCTTTCATTATTTGTTTCAATACTTTAAAATGTTAATTATTTTTATTTTCAAGCATTTTAGTAATTTACATTTTTTAAAGTTGCATCTCCATTGTGATTATTTTCTTTCTTTCCAAATTTATAGGTGAAACATGGCATCTCCATTCGTTGTTGCACAAAATCATTTCATCATTTCACAAGACCCCTCCTTCACTTAGCACTTTGAAATCTTAGAAAACTTAAGAAGGTCAATTTCATTGGCTAGAGTTTCTTTGCTGGGCTGAAAATATCCCAATTTGAGGTTGGCATGGGTAGTTGGAGACTAGAAGCTTGCCTTGGTTGTAGCAAGAAAACTTTCCCAGCTTCACCCATTCTCAATTGTCCGTTTCCCCCTCCCTCTTGTGCTTTTGAACTATGTGGTCTCTTTGGTGGAGCCATGACTCTTGCTTGCAACCTATCCCACTCATTCATGGAGTTAAAGGTCATCAAAAGATTTTGGAAGATAATGTCAATAGCAATGCACCCACTAAAGCTTCCAATGATCAATGCCCCAAGTTAGGGTGTAAGACAAAGCAAGTTGATGTGATAATCCAAGGTAATGGTGAGTACTCAAAGTCATTCTAGGCAAGGCACTCATACTTTGGAAATTTTAATTGATTCAGAGGTGGTCGAGAGGGAGGTTTTCTTATCCAATCATGCTATTATTTAAAGGTTTTCCAATTTTTAGAAACTAGTCAATCTTCATGAGTGGATTTTTGTGACCTGCAAGAAGTCATTGAAGGTTGAAGTTTACATTTACCCTTGCACCAAAGGGTATTACTTAAAATTATTTTTTTTCTATTGGCCATATTTGGGTTTGTTTACCCTATGTACCACTTTAGTTTTGGATGCCTTCTGGTTTGTTAGCTATTGCAAATGCCCATAGTAGATTTGTGCATATTGTAGAGGAGACAAAGAATAAAACTTATACCACATTTGTCAAGCTATGTGTGGAGATGGATCTATCAAAATAATTTTTGGAAGAGATTATTCTTAAGAGTGGAGACAATATGTTGATTATGAGAGAATCAATTGCAAGTGTAGGAGATGTTATGCTTGGGGTCATATGGCTTCTAAATGCAACCAAAATGATCACCAAAAATTACAATTTGATTTAGATGTGAACGAATTGAAGCCTCATCTTACTCCTACTTGGTGGGTTGGAGTATCATCTTGTCATCATCTAATCTTTTTGGATGGTGTGATCAATTCAATACCAGTGCCTCCTCTTCTTTAAACCTTCAGGTGCTCCAAGAATTTCTACTGCTTGTGGTATTGTTCTAGATAAGGCTACTCTTAGTTTTGAGGGTTGAAAGAATAACATAATTGATATGGATTTGCCTTGTTTACTAACAAACCCAACTCCTACTTTCAAAGGGGAGTCAATGCCTTCAAAAGTCTCAAAAGATAAATCTACAAATGCTTTAGGGGAAGATTGGATTGAAGTTAAAAGGAAGAAGAGTTCCTCTCAGAATAGGCATCAAATGTCCCTAAGATCCTCTGGTCTAAAGAAGAACTTCCTTATGCATTAAAGGGAAGTGGGGAGTTTCCGAGCATTGTGATTAATTGATGTCGGTGGGCCCATTGATGGGATTGGCTAGTAGGATAATCTACTACTTGTAAGAATGGACATGGTGAACTCCGCATTACCGGATTTTGTGCTTTAATGCACTTTTTTTTAGGCCCTCAGGTGCCTAACCCAGATTTTTAGGCAATGTTTTTCCATTTCTAAGCTTAAATTATATATATATATATATTTTGTCATCTCTAAGCACCCTTCTAAAAAAAAATTAAAATGGCATACTAGTATAAATTAAGCACACTTGGCATTCATCAGTGAGACTATGTCTACCTATTGCCATTGCAACCTCCAAAACTTTCTATGATCATGGAAAAATATACAAATATTACATGGCATATCAATCAACAGAACACAATTCAAAAGATTCCAAACTCAGTATGCTAAACTTGTATTCTTGAGATGTATCAAACTAAACAAATGCAACAAATTGGAAAGGTTGATCTTGTAAAGGTAGGTGTTGCATATGATAAGGATTTTATTGTTTGCTCGTTGGACTTGCTATTTGGGCTTGTTGAAGGCCTTGGAAGTGGAAATATCGTGAAGGACAAATACAGAGGAATACTTTATGAGGAGCGACAAATACACCAAAAACAAGTGGGTGAGGGCACGCACAGGTGTGTGTATCACCTGAAATATAAACTTTCCAAGCACCATCGATTATGCAGTCTCACGAATGACAAGTAGGATAGGCCAAAAACCAGACAAAAAATCTATAGAAAGAAATAAAACATAGGTGAATCCTTCTCGAATAAGCCAAATTATCCTACAAATATCACAAATATGGACCCTACAATAATAGGACCAAAATTCTACAAATTTTGCAAATAAGCCAGAAATGCCTAAAAATTAAAATTGTCTACTAAATGGGAAAATTGGTAGAGGGCAGATTGGTCCTCTGCTAAAAAAAAATTGAATTTTTACAATTTTTAGTATAATAGGTCAAAAAATTTCGAAAAAAAATGAAAATTACCAAATTTAACGAAATGAAAGATATTTCTTCATTTCTGAGCCTTCTAGATGCTATGGTGGTGTTCATTTGGCTCTATGATGCTTCATTGATAAGGCTAAAAGCTTGATTCACCAAAAATTTGAGAAGGAATTTGAAATTCAAGGCTCTACCATGTTAGAGCAGTAAATAATGAATGCAATATTCAAACTACCTTAAAATGAATCAAACACAATGCAAAAGCCAAATAAATATTATGGAATGTGTGTAGATAAAATGATCACTCTTTGCTTATATAGAACAAGGAGAAGGTAGGAAAGTGAAACGGAAAGACTAAACCTCCAAGTAATGTGACAATGTAAAATACTTGGGACAAGTGTGAAGTCATGTGTCAAGTGTCTATGAGGTGAGACAACTAAACCACTAAGTGAACCTAAGCTAGTGTGAATAGGACTACTAGGTGTGAGAACTAAATAAAAGATAACTAGATGCATAAAGACACTTTTCACACTAATAGGTATCAATGAAGGGATTCAAAACATTGTGATATGGGCTCTCGAAGAAATGCACATTGATAGAAAAGAATTGATTTAGAAGCACATCAATGGAGCAACCTTGATCAATCGTTGATGAAGTGCAAAGACCCACTACCACTATAAAGTAGAGGTAGGTGTAGGCAATTGTCTCCAAAAATGTTTTTTAAAGCATACCAAATTGAAGGTCCAAGTATTGACTTGGTTCACTCACTTAGCCATCTTGTTGGTTAAAAACATAATATGTGGTATATGACATCTAAAAATAAATGGAAATTTTCGATTAGAAGATGTGTTCAAATTGTAGAAAATTCCTTCAATTTTCGTATTCTAATAGTATGTTTATTTATCTAGCAATTAAATGGAATTGCATACTCTAAAAACAAATTGATATAAAATGAAGTCAACTAGTAAGAAATATTTGAAAGATGAAATTTCTAAATTTACAAAGGTATTTCAATGTAATAATGGCTATGATGTTAAGCTTCAAAATATCATGAAAATGAAAAATTATTAATATAATCAAATAGCCTTCCATTTTTTAATCTCTATATGTCATGTAATTCTCTATTCTTTTATATTTTTTTGGATTTTCTATTAAGTAAATAAAGGAACTACTTCACAAACAAAATAAGTTATTTAACTTCTTGATGCTTCTTATAATACATCCCTTCACTAAATTTTATCATAAAATAAATTAGAAAAAAAAATATTGAAAGGAAAAAAAAACCTATACATCCAAACAAATAGTAATATATTAAATTGTTACAATGTTAAACTATAAATGACAATAATATGATTATTAATTTTTTGCTACTATTTTATACATAAATCGTGTTATTGAAACATTTATCTAAATCATTTTTTGTAAATAAAACAAAATTTTATTTTCCATTTAGAGTGAATATTGATCATTTTTGTACAGTCATCTTTTATTTTTGTAATAACCACCCTTAAAAACTTTTGAAAAAATATAGGCGAGGTAAGAGCATATATTGTCAAGATTACAATTTACTAAATTAAAACAGCATCAGGCAACAAGCCAACCAAACCACTTATTCAATGGGATGCATAAATAATAAAGAAAAGGAATCATCGAATTATTCATCAAGAATTACAAGGCACTTCCACCTTTCAATGGGAAAGCTTATACAATGTTTGAGAATATTTAAACATGCTTCTACTTTTTAGTTGTGAGCTATTACAATATTACCACTTGTTCATTGGAGTAAGTACATCATCAATAACAAATTTAAACCCACTAGTGGTACTATTGAATCCAGTGTGCATAAGAATTGAAGCTTTTGATGGTATAATCATCTGAAGCATTACAAGATTAGTATATATGCATTATGAACACTAAAATAAGAGGATTAGTTGTTGATATAAAGTGTTGATGTGAAAAAAAAACACCCCACAATAACACCAAATAACATGTACCAATAATCCAACTATGAAATAGCAATGTAATACCTTGAATGGATGAATTAGAAGACTGGTATAGGTTTGGAAACATAAAAAAAGGAGTAGACAAACACACCCACAAGCAAAATATTGGAAAACTCTCTTCAAAATCCACCCAACACGCCTCAAAACACCGAATAAATCTTCATCTCAGCAACATCCAAAATTGAAACTCGATTTGAAGCACAATGGTGATCCCTGAAATGAAATCACTCTAATCTAGCTAGGGATTATCTCTCAAATCTGAAACTAGAAACTCAATGAGGGTTTTCATCCTCAAAGATTATGGAAGAACTTGCAAGTTCAATTTGACAACATAACAATATGAGAAATCTTCAACTTAACAAAATGGATCCCCATTCCCTAACACCTCTTTTTATATCTATTTTGTTGTTTTTCAAAAAAGCATTTTTTGCTGCTTTTTTTAAAAATATATATTTTTTGAAAAAAAAACTTTTTTGTTTTTCATTAGTTTTAAATTAAATAATTCACTATGCACAAAAGACCCTCTTATGCCTAGGCATTGACTTTTCAAATATTTAATCACCTTTCAAACAAACTAGTAACATTAAGTTATCCTCTAATTATTTCTCAACATTAGACAACATGAGTGAAATATTAATTGAATAACTTAATAACTCGCCCAAGTTGTGGAAAGCCCCTGAAAGATATAATTTTGCAATTTTGATCATTACCAAAGTGATATTGAAGACTAGGGACAATGATTAGAGGCAACCAAGTGACTTTCTAAAAGTAGGCTACTCCAAAAAGTTTGGAGAGCACCCAAAAGGTCAAAAATCAATTTTGAAAGCATTAAAGGGCTCCAACTAACCAACTGAACTCAAACCCAAGAACAATTGCACTACAAGACTGATCAAATGTTTCTCCAAAAATGTTAAAGTTCTCCCTAACTAACCAGTTAGCTTCTGGAAGATTTGGAAACTGACTAAATGTGCTTGAATTGACTTAGCGCCAAAAGGGAACATTACATTTTTTTTATTTTTTAGAAGTATACTACACAATATTCATTTGTATTTATGACTCAAAAGAATTCTATTACACTTTGAAGCTTATTACTTGTTGTAGAAAAGTCTACTTATCATGTAACACACAAACACGTGCATAACAAATTGATATCGCTTATTATTTTAGACCAAAAAAATAAATGTATGACACTAGAAGAGCACTAATGTTCTACCTAGGGCAAACTAGAAAGATTCTTGTATCATACCAATTTAAAGTATTTTACAAATTACCACAACATAGATCATCAAGAACCCAATTGTGGATATATTGACATGGCTTAGTTAAGTCTCCATGGAAATGGAATCACTAAGGCTCATATTAAAATTAAGATCCAAAATAGAAGTCAGTTCCCCTACTCTAGCATCATGGCAATGCCCTTGGTGCCATTCAATTTGACAATTAAATACATGTTGACCTTTCCTACCAACTCCTATGAGCATGGCCTTTGTTGCCATCATTTGCACCACAATAGATGAAAGAATAGGTACACATTATAGAAGTTACAATTCTTTAATTAACCTTCTAACGTAATGTTTTTTTAACTCAAAATAAATTTCTTATGATATATATTTGTGAAATATTTGTTTACAATTTATTAAAATATATATTAAATGTTGTAGTTTATAAAAAAAAAAAAAAAAAAAAGTAGATATTAGCATATTTCATGTTTCAATTTTACATATCATATCCATATGTTTAATATATTACTTTTCTTAATCTATTTTATTAAATTAGTGTTTAATTATATAAATTTTTAATAATGATTAAATTTTTAAATCTAAATTTTCATATTTTTTAAATCATTAGAGTATAAATGATTTTAAAAGGACTAAGTCAAAATTATTAATACAATTTTAAAAATAATAATAAAGTTAGAAAAAAATAATCACTTGTCATGAAAACATAACCATTTTAAAAAAACACACTTAATAAATAGGAAAAAAAAAGGTACTAGTCTCTTAGGACACTAAATTATTCAAGTGTATGCTATTGAAGTAGAAACACATGCAATATAACTAACATTTAGCATAATGTCGGCGCGGAAAAGAAATTGGTAAGGATATTGGGTTTTTTTGCACTGTGTAGCATCAAAATTTTGTTTTAATGCAAACATGAAGCAAACCCTGTTCAAAATTCTCTCTCTATTAGTTATTGCTAAATATTGTTGAATAACATACATGTTCAAAAAGACCAAATAAAAATACTTTTTTTGGATATCATCTTTTCCTTGAAATGGTATTTCACATATTTATGAATTTTGTGTTCCAACATATCAACATGAGAAAAAGATGCAAACAATACTTGAAATCAAAGGCAACAACATCCACAAGTTATACATGATTCCCCTTAATTGAAGTGCCAAAAAAAGCATAGCAAACAATGAGAATTATTGAGCAATATACATATAGTTTTAACACCATCAACCAAAAACCAGGTGGACAACTAGCAATTTCCCAATATGTTTTGAAATCAAAACATCTAAATCCAATTAAAACATCATGGATCTAGATATCGGAGCACTTATACCCAAACGACTATTCAAGATTAACACTTATACCTTAAGGGCTATTCAAGATTTGTCTCTGATCACACTGCACTAAACAAATTGAAGTTATCTATACCAAAATACAAGACAAATCATTTATTGGGTGTAGAATTGAGAACATAACTACCCTGAAACAAGCATGATCACTATTGTGATAGTATTTAAAGCTATCAAAAGCATTCTTAAGTATTGTGTAGCATAAATCAGCCCAATGGCTCGTGCTTTTAAAGATCTCCCTCGGTCTCCTGAAAATTCAGAAAAGCTCCACCCCCGAGGAGCCAAAAATCGATCTTCATTCAGTATGGCTAGAGCATTTGTTATCAGTAAACATCCTTCAAGTAATGTCCAAAGACCCATCTTCTACATCAAAATCCAAGCCAAGAAGTTAAGCCAACTGGAAAAGAAAACCCGTGAACAATATTTTTCAGCTGCATTATGTATGAAAAGAAAGCAATAGAATAACATAGCTTGAATATCGGTTCTCTCTTAAATACATTTCAGTCCATATCTTCATCAACTAAATCATAAGCCACATTTTTGACATTTAAGCATATACGTAAATGAAAATGTTGATGCCTTAAATAGGAAATTCTCTAGATGCCAAGGCATGTTTTGGGAAGTGTAATTTTTTGTCCAGCATATATGGAAATGAAAATGTTGATGCTTTAAATAGGAAATTCTCTAGATGGCAAGGCGTATTTTAGAAAGATGGTAATTTTCTGTCCTTCATATAAACTATAATGAACAGACATAGCCCTACATTCCCTAGACACGTGCCTTGCTCCTACAGGTAATGTTAACATGACGACAGAATCTCCTCCAAAAAGAGAGATCTTAAGAAAACCTCTTTATATTTTTATGAGCAAACATGACCGATTGCCCTAAAATAAGGGTATTAAGGACACACACCTCTGGAAAAAGTTACACCAAACAAAGCAAAATAAAAAACAAGCAAAAATACATTAAGTCAAACCTGAGGGGCAGTAAGCAGAGGAGTTAAAAAACTATGGGAAAGATAAATTATATCCCTTAAGTTCAAAGTCTCACTATATTTTACTTTGTCTATTTATGAAAACTCAAAAAACCACTGACATGATAAATCAATGTGTTCAAAGGTTAAATATACAGTGCTCGCCTATAAACTATATCAATGAACAGTTTATTTGATTATCATTATTCAGTTATCATTTCAAGGGCCTGATTTTCAATACATGTGTTTTTTTCTATTTACTTGATTTGCTTTGATATATCACTAGCTCAGCTATCTTAAATAAAGATCTGCTGAGAGCTATGTTTCCGGGTTCTGCTAAACAAGTCACCACTCTGTTAGTCAAAATTAGTTCAACCTCCAGTTCCAGTCTGGGACAGCCTAGGGTGCTCCTAGGTTCGACGAACAAGCACCAAGGTAGCTTGGGCTAGTCCCAGGCAGACCCACTAACTGCCAACACTAAAACGGCAAAAATCTTTTCCTTTTTCTTTTTTGAAACCCCAAAGTGCGTGCCTTTTCACTCCTTTCTCTTAAAGTTGTCCATTTTTGCCCTCATTTCACAAATAGATGAGACCAAAACACTATTTTGCCACACTACCATTTTAAATTCTTGAAGTTTGCTAGATATTTCTTTGAAGGTGAAGGCTTGACAAAAGGATTCTACAATGCTTGTTGAGTTCTATGAGAGAGAGAGCTGCACCTACAAGGTTTATTAATCAAGGGTAAGTTTATCTTGTGATATTTTCACAATTTCTATTTTAAATTCAAGTTTTGTTTTTTTTAATTTTTTGAATGTTTTTTATAACTTTTTGTACATATTATAGTGATTATAATGTTGTCTCTTTTTTTCCCTTAAATTAGCACACCATAGTGTTGTAATTTTTATTTTTTTTAACTTTTTTGGTTATTCATACAAAAATGGTTAATAGTTCTTGTTCAATTGGCCCAACGCTAGAAAGACCATTCAAAATTGACAAAATACCGACTTTTTGGCAATATACATGCATGATTGAAAATTTTCTTGGAGGTGGCCATTTTCATTAGCATCGTAGCCAATGTGGGAATGAGTATATAAGCTCATATTGTTGAGTGAAAGCTGACCTATGAACTATGATGGGCTTAGGAATAAGAATTTGTCGAGGACCAAATAAAAAAGGCTTGGCAAAGGAACAAATTATGGTGTATATCAACAAACAAGCAGATGTCAACATTGGAAGCAATAGAGCAAATGAAAGATCACATTCTATATACAAAAAAGAATCATCCAACCCTCCTAGAATCATCAAACACTCCTAGTAGCTTAACAATACCACCTAGCCCACGAATGAACAAATGAAAGATCACATTCTTTATCCAAAAAGAATCATCCAACCCTCTTCGTAGCTTATCAATCCCAGTTCTAGCTCACATTCTTTCATTCTACCACCATCTTTCCAAGAAAATGATACCTTCTTCTTTTCCATAAAAAAGCCTCATTGGAAAAGGCCTTCAAGAATGAATCAAGAGAGGTTGAAGATAACAATGAGCTTCCTTACAACTTTGTCAAATCACCATATTGATAAGAAATGGTGACAACAATTATTAATCTACCTAGTAATTACACTAGTCGCGAGTGTGAAAAGGTGCACACCACCTTATTGTACAAGAAAAAAGATTTTGTGGGGCCATCATCAAAGGCAAGCAAGGATACATGGCCAAAAACAGGCATGTCCATCCTTTCTAAAGGATAGAAGGATTGCAAAAATACACCACTATTTAACATCATTATAATGTGTCCTAAAGGGGTGATGTTTTAGAAGGCAATTCATTGTGAGAGGCAAGTGAGCAATGCAAACTTCATTGCCAAGATACTCATATAATCCATGATGGTGGACACCAAAAATGTTACCCAAGTCATAACAAACAACATTAAAAAATGCAAAGCAGTTAGTTTAATAATGGATGACACATATCAGCATATTTTTTGAACACCATGTGCCACACACTCCCTCAACTTGATAATGCATAAGTGTTGATGAATTGTAGCTTAGGTCAGATATAAGCGATGATTGCTATAAAGCATCATCGTCGCTTATATAAGATCTAATGCTCTTCGTGCTTATATTTCCAGAAATAAGTAATACCATCGAATTTTATAAAGCATGAATAAATTCGAATTTAAATGATGTACAAAATTCGCATTTGATAAACTTGGATCTCTTACGCCTTGTGTTAAAGTATATATACTAAAGTTATTTTAAACCGAATAACTATCGGTTGTAAGAGAGATCCGCGTGCCCAAAGGGACACGTCCCTTGAGCAGACGTGTCTCCACGTATGGAGACACGTCCTCTCAAGGGACGCATCCCTTGAAGGCGAGCCTCCTTACATACAAATGGTGAGTCCATTTTGATATGCAAAACATCGAAATTATTAATGTTCTGCATTCAGTACATTCTGCATTAAGAGAAGAATTCAGAAAATCATATTTGACTTGGAATTTATCACTCAGAATCTCAGACCTTAGTTTATTCTCAGTTTTAGGATCCCATTCTGATACAGATTTGTTTACATTTACAATAAGATTGGTACAGAGATAGAACGTGTCAAAGAAATGTACACTGAGGTGGAGGAGATCCAAACATTTGTGACAAATTATCATATATCTCAAGCCATCTTCAAGCCCTTCTCTAACTTGGAGTTGTTGAAGATAATTTTATTTTTATTACATTTTTAAAAAAATTGATACATCATCTACTCTTAATATTTTAATTTGTTTTATTTTTTGACACCATATTAGGTTGTCAAGACTCAATTGCATCACACACAATCATTTTGAGATGACTTGTGAAGGTACAAGAGACATTTAGTGCCAAGTCATCAACACTATTCTAAGTGAATGGAGGCAATAAAATTCAAAGAAAGCACAAAAGGTCAAACATTGATCCTTAATGAGGAGTTAAGGGCTCGTGTAGATTATGTTTTGAGTTTCATTGAGCACATCACAAGAATGATTAGATGTATTCATACAGAGCACCCATGTTTAAGTGAAATTTAAGATGTCATGGACTCCATAGTTGAAAAATAAGGACCATAATAAAACCCAAGGCGAATGACTCCATCCATAAAAACACTTTGCAAAAGAATGTAAAAAAAACATTCATGAATGTTAGAACAAGATGACACACCCTTGCATCTCCTAGCATTGAGTTGTCCCCAAAATATTTCAACACAGAGATTCTTTCCTTGCAAAGGAGAGTGGCAACAAATAGAGATAAAGAGGTTGTTATTAGGTAGAAGACCACATTCAAAACAATATTTCTAGATGTAGATATACAAAGTGTGTTTTGGGTGAGTTTTCCAAGTTCATATCTTCAAAGCATCATGATTTTACACTCTTCAAGACAAGTACAAGAAAAGCACTCATGAATGGTGGTACACATGTCCAAAACTCTACTTACCTATAGCATCTTGCATAATAAGTTTTATTTCAAGTTTACAGTTTTAGTTTTTAACATACTTTTCCTTCACTATTGTATATTGTAATTTATGTTTTATGATTGCAAGTGTTGTATAAGTTTGTGTGCAATTTCAACAGGTTGTGAGTTTTTGTAATGTCCCTTTTAAATTTTCCTTAATTTGCTTTGAATATAATAAACCCTAACTCACAATAGTATAAACATAAAATCCTTGTGATTAAGAAATTTTTTATAATAATTGATTACGTAAATCAGATATAATACTCAAAAAAGTTTTAGAATGACCCAATTGTCTCTTTCCAACAAATGGTGAAACAATCTCTTTTCTGCAATGATTTGTCTTCAATGGAATGCTTTAGAAAAATCTCTAAATCTGCCTGAATCAAGGTTTTTTGTCCACTAACTTAACAATGGAAATTAGGGCGTTTGTGTCCTCTAATTTCAAACTAAAATGGTGAAAAAGGGGAGAGGGTCCTAAATGCAATAAAACCCTAAGACCAAGCCTTCATTTTTCTAGGATTTCATTAGGATGCAAATCAACAAGGTAATTAGATTGACTTTCAATTTTGCAGGTGAGTCACTGGATCTGCATCTTTGTGGGTATTGGATATGAATTGGAATTGATTTGCCTTGATTAACCTAATTAGTCTATGTGACCTAATATGAAAATGCAAGATTCCAACAATCAGAAAATGATAATAGAAGTTTGGAAACAGATCTGAGAAGGGCAGAGCTCTGTGGACCTATCTTGTAAATTCAGAGACAGTCTAAATAAGAGGACAGTGTCGTCCAAGGGCGACTATGTCCTTGTAGGGGTATTCTAGATCTGTTTTCGCAGTCCTCTGATGTCGGATCTAAGCTTCCCAATTCCGCCTACAAATTTGTCAAATTACTGTCGGATAATTCTATGAATTTTTGTGGCTTGACAAGGTGTAGGGCTTTGAATGCATCAATGGAAAATGGATCTTCAAGCTTCCTTCAATCTCTTCTAAACCTAAAATTTGCACATTCAAAGAGAGGAAATGTTGTGCCATTTAAAGGCTTGCCTTAGTTAAACCTCGTGTTAGTGTTTCCACTTCCACAATGGCAATGTCAATGATAGAAAGATAAATGCTAGGAAGGAATGATGAATCAACAAAGTGTTACAACTCACCACCATGCAATGGCTTCCTTGAAGGACTGAAGCCATGCACATCACCTCAAGGTGTAAAAAGCATGGCTCTAATTTACTCAAGAAAACGACAATTCAAAATTTGCATTCATATGATCAATGATAAAATTAAGCTCAACAAATTTGCAATAAACACAAATTATATTCACTGATTTCCAAAGTGCTCTGAATAGCAGATTTAAACAATGATACAACTGTTCAATTAGTCGCTCAAAGCAGATCGACAACTATAGCATTAGTCTCTATGAGCCAAACGAAGGATAAAATTGTGCACCAGTGATATTGACGGCAATGAATCAGGCCCAGGTTGATCAGTCAATGACTAATTATGTTGTTCGCGTATGTTGTTTCCAATTTTCGATCCTAAGATGTCGTGAAGTTTCGGATAGAGTAGACTTGAGATCGGGTGTCTGTAGCGTCACTACTCAGATATCCCGAACTTCAGTAAAGAGGAGATATTGCCAAGTTCAGGAATGTTGTGTGCAATTGTCGTCCCCTGCTCAATGTGTTTGGATCAACTCCCAATGACACAACTTGTTATTCCCTGTGAGAGTCACGCGTCAGGCCTTTGGTAATTCACGAGCTCACTTCGAACTCGCCACCCGCGATCTGAGAATTGTTCTTGCCGTGCACCTTGATCTCTTGGCGTCGCCGCTACCTGGGAATAATCGTTCCTTCCCTTACTGGTCCTGAGACGACCTGATAGGAGCTTCAGCTAGAGCCAGAGGCTTGGCCGAATATCATGATGTTATCGTGTCTCCAAGGATGACCTGGGGAATAGACGAGGATGTATTAAGAGAGTTTGTTGAAAATAAAACAATACACAAACCAGCCAAGCGAGGGGGTTGTCCCACTTGAGAAAGGATCTCAGACGAAGTCTCTAACAATCCACTCAAGCTTAAGCTCCAGATTTGTGATGATTAAAGACAAGGAGAGAGCACGTCTAAATACTAGCTGATAGGCCCAATCCAAGAGGTCAGCCTAACAAAAAAAAAAGGAAAACAATTTCAAATTTAATTCTACCAGAATGGGCGCCAACATAAGCATGTCCGCCAGAAATCTAAAATATATTTATTTTTATTAATTGTTTTGCTTAGTGTTAAAAAACACTGTTTTGGAAGGTTTGCCCAAGACTTAATTTGAATTTGGGACATTACAGTCCCCTCCCTCAGATTGTTGCTGGTCCTCCAGCAACTTCAAATTAGGATGCTCAAAAATCTCTACTCCCTCCCATGTGGCGTCTTCAATGGGAAAAAATTTCCACTTCACCAAGTACTCGGGAATAGTCTTATTCCTTAATCACTTCTCCCTCACATCCAACACCATCTAGGGTTCCAAAATGAGTTTCCCTTCGTCATCTAGTGGTGGCAGCTCCATGGAAGGTATGACCTGTCATCCTTTTTGAGGCAAGAGACGTGAAAGATATTGTGAATTCTGCTCCCTAGAGGCAACTCCAGCTCATATGCTACTTCTCCAATCCTTCAAGTGATCTTAAATGGCCCATAAAATCTTGGCTTTAATTTTTCGGCTCCACTCCCTTTAAGGGATGACTGTCGGTAGGGCTGTAACCGCATGTAAATCATGTCAATGACTTCAAAAACCCTCTCAGTCCTTCGCTGATATGCATAGAGCTTTTGCTGATTTTGGGCATGCTGCAAATTTTCCTTCAATGAACTCATAATATCCACACTCTGTTGCACCATGTCCCTCGCACTCGGGACCCTGCTGTTTGCAAGAATCAGATTTATGAATGAAGTGGCCTCATACCCGTAGAGTGCTTTGAAAGGTGTCATCCCAATGGACATGTGGTGCGTGGTGTTGTAGCAAAATTTCCCAAGATGTAGCCATTTTACCCAAGCTGATTGCTGCCCTGTCACATAATTCCTTAAGTATCCCTTGACCCACTTTTTTACGATCTCCGTTTGTTTGTCCGTTTGAGGGTGATAACTCAAGTTGGGGGTCAACTCGGTGTGTGCCAAATGGAAGAGCTCTTGCCAAAACAAACTGATAAATCTGCTATCCCTATCACTCACAATATTTCTTGGCAACCCATGAAGTCTAAAGACTTCTCTAAAAAAATAGATCTGCAACTTGAGGAGCCTTAAATTCTTATGTAATGGCATAAAAATGAGCATACTTAGTGAGCCTATCCACCCCAACATAAATGCAATTTTTACCTTGTACCTTCGGGAGCCTCGAGATGAAATCCATCGAAATGCTCTCCCATTTTTGATTTGGAATGGGCGAGGGCTGCAACAAACCAGCTGGTAACACATGCCCCGTTTTGTTTTGTTGGCACACCAAGCATTCTCTTACATGCTGCAATATGTCATTTTTCCATGCGAAACACTCTCTTACTTGCTTGTATGTCTTGTAGAACCCCGGGTGACCAGCAAGAGGAGTATCATGGCATGCTTGAATAATTTTTTTCTTGACCTTGGAGTGAGGCACTAGATAGATCCATTCTTTGTAGAGAATGAGCTCTTCGAACAGCCTGTACCTATCATCAACTACCCTTCCTTCCAAAATATCATTAGCAAAGGAATCTCTAGCATACTCAGCTGTAATACCAATCTTCCAATCAGCAGATATATTAGTCATTGCGCACAAATAAGGTTTTCTAGACAGTGCATCAACCACCACATTGTTCTTGCCTTTCACATATTCAATATCAAAGTCATAAGCCTGGAGTTTGCTTACTGATTTTTGTTGTCTATCATTCAAATCTCGCTGATTTAGGAAGTACTTCAAGCTTTTATGGTCTGTCTTCACCACAAATTTCCCATAAACCAAGTATTACCTAAATTTTGCAAGAGCATGCATGATTGCCAACATCTCCTTGTCATAAATAGAGACAGCCCTTTCTATATTGGTGAGCTTTCTACTCTCATATGCAATAGGGTGTTTATTCTGCATTAATACAACTCCAATGCCCTCTCCTGAAGCATCACATTCAAGCACAAAAGGAGATGAAAAATCTGGAATAGCCAAAACGGGGCATGAACTGATTATCTCCTTGAGTTTGTCAAATGTCTGCTGAGCTGCAAAACTCCAGGAGAATGTGCCCTTCCTAGTTGAATTGGTCAATGGTGCTGCAAGCTGAGAAAAACCCTTTAAAAATCTTATATAGTAGCTGCAAAGGCCCACAAATCCTCTAAGTTGTGTTAAATTCTTGGGGGTAGCCCACTCCTAAATCGCCTTGATCTTCTCCTCATCCACACTAACCCCTTGAGCACTGATCTTATGGCCCAAGTATAGAATCTTGGTCATCCCAAATTCACATTTAGACATCTTGGCATAGAATGAATTCTGTTCGAGAATGTCAAGCACCTCCTCTATATGCTTCAAATGATCTTTCCATGTCTTACAGTAGATCAAGATGTCATCAAAAAAAACCAACACAAATTTCCTTAAATGAAGAATGAATACCTAATTCATGCAAGATTGGAATGTAGCGAGGGCATTGGTTAACCCAAACAGCATCACTAAGAATTCATAATGCCCATAATGACACATGAAAGTTGTCTTTTGCACATCCTCATCCCTGACTCTAATCTGATGATAGTATGAACGCAGATCAATCTTGGAGAAGTACACTGCTCCATGTAGCTCATCGATTAATTCATCGATCCAGGGAATGGGATAGCAGTCCTTGATTGTCTTCTTGTTGAGAGCTCTATAATCGATACACATCTTGGGTGTCCCATCCTTCTTTTTGACCAGCACCATTGATGAAGCGAAAGGGCTTGAGCTTGGGCGTATAAACCCCATATCCAATAACTCCTTAATGGCTTTCTCGATTTCTTCTTTGTATACTATTGGATGACGATAAGGAGTGGTGATCACAGGTTTGGCTCCCTCTTCAAGCTCTATCACATGCTGAAACCCTCTATCTGGTGGCAATCCTACTGGTATCTCCCAAAAAACCTTGCACTTTTTATCCAAGATAGCCTGAATGTCACTGGGAAATGCTCTTTCCTCCTTTGGTGTGCTAGTATCTGTAATCAAGCATTCTACTACCCATGCCACTTGATCCCAATAGAAAGATCGTTCCATTCTTTTGGCTGAAACCACCATAGGACCATTTCTGGAGAGGCCCTTGAGTACAACCTCCTTGCCCTCATGCTTGAATTTCAGCTCCATGGTTTAGTAGTTGGTAGTGTATTCTCCTAGTGAATGAAGCCATTGTACCCCCGGGACCATGTTTGTGTCACCCACATCGACAACATAGAAATCCTCTTTCATCTTGTGTCCACCCAATATCAGCGACATTTGTTGAATTCGTTTCGTGCAAGGAAGGAAGTTTCCTCCGGCTGCCAGGACATCAAACCCTTCAAAGTCCTCTATTGCCAAGCACAACTTAGCCATTGTTCTCTTGTCAATGAAGTTATGTGTAGCTCCACTATCAATTAGCATTGTCACTCTCTGTCCCCGAAGAACGCCTCTCACTTGAAGAGAATGGTATTGAGGTGTTCCTGATAGTGTTGCCAAAGTGCTTCATGTTTGGCTTCCCTCCATTACGAACTCTTGTTGTTCCCCCAAAGTGTCCTCTTCATTGACTCCTTCAATGTCTGCTTCATCATCGGATACCACTTTGATGTAATAAACTTGTCCCCTCCCTTGGCACATGCGTTGATTATTCCACTTCTCATTGCAGTAGTAGCACAAGCCTTTCTTGCATAATTCATTCCTTGAAATGCCATGTGGACCTATAGGGGGGTCTTTGGCAATGGATTTGCCTTAATGAAAGGCTTCTTTGGTTGCCTTGCTGGTGCATTCTTGACAATGGCCTTCCCTTTCTTGGTGGAATCTTCAAGACTCAAAGCTTTCTGAATGGCGTCTTCTAAGGTTGTTGGCTCCAAGGCCCTCACTAAGCCACGGAAGGAATCAGATAAGCCTTCAATGAAGAAGAAAGTGAGCCTCTTATCTAATACATTGGACACCATCACTACGAGTCTTTGAAATTTTGAAACATATTCATCCATGGTGCCTATTTGCTTCAATCTTGTGAGTTCCTGGAAGTACGCTTTTGGGTCCTTTCTGTCAAGCCTCTCTGTCAATTTATGTGTGAAATTTGCATATGACGATACCTGATCAAATCCTTGTGTCACAATACCATGGTGCCACCATTCATGTGCGAGATCTTCCAAGTGTAGAATGGCAAATTTGATAGCCTCTTCTTCAGTCATGGGGCTGAGAGAAAAATATGTGTCCAATTTTTGGATCCATGATTGTGCAGTCATCTTTCCTGAACCATCCAATGTCGGGAGTGAAAGCTTGCTAATCTTATGCTGGAGATCTCTATTCCCACGGTGTTGTCTATCATCACTTCGTCTAGCACTGTAAAACTGATCAAAAGAGATGGCAGCTTGAGCATCAGCATCCAGATCCAAGTACTCAAGCACAATGCTTGCATAGCTGCACTGGTCTTCCCCTTCCTGTCGGCCTTTTGTTCTAGGCAAAAACCTTGGCAATGTGCTTGTGAGTGTGACCAATTGAAGTTCTGCTCTGTTCTCCACCTCCTAAATGCTCTGGATGGCCTCTTTCAGCACTGTTGGATCCTAATTTAATGTTGTTAACTGCAGCAATAAGAGATTGAATTGCTTGCAGCAAGTTTTGGTTTGTCTAGTCCTGCTGCTTCATGAAGTTATCCAACTTGTCATTTTGATCTTTGTCCCCCATTTTCTCCTTACCTCTACCTCCTATCCCTTGAGTAACTTCAGACTTCTTCCTTTCTCGCTCTAAAGCACGAATATCTCTTTGGCTCAAAGGCATACGATTTTGCCCACAGGTTGGCAGGCCTTATGGCTCTCATACCACTGTAATGAGCCTGGCTCTAATTTACTTAAGAAAACGACAATTCAAAATTTGCATTCATATGATCAATGGTAAAATTAAGCTCAACAAATTTGCAATAAACACAAATTATATTCACTGATTTCCAATGTTCTCTAAATAGCAGATTTAAACAATGATACAACTGTTCAATTGGTTGCTCAAAGCAGATCGACAACTATGGCATTAGTCTCTATGAGCCAAATGAAGGATAAAATTGTGCACCAGTGATATTGACGGTGGTGAATCAGGCCCAAGTTGATCAGTCAATGACTAATGTTGTTGTTCGCGTATGTTGTTTCCAATTTTCGATCCTAAGATGTCATGAAGTTTCGAATAGAGTAGACTTGAGATCGGGTGTCTTTAGCGCCGCTACTCAGATATCCCAAACTTCAGTAAAGAGGAGATATTGCCAGGTTCAGAAATGTTGTGTGCAATTGTCGTCCCTTGCTGAATATGTTTGGATCGGCTCCCAATGATGCAACTTGTCATTCCCTATGAGAGTCACGCGTCAGGCCTTTGGTAATTCACGAGCTCACTTCGAACTGGCCACCCATGATCTGAGAATTGTTCTTACCGTGCACCTTGATCTCTTAGTGTCGCCACTACCTAGGAATAATCGCTCCTTCCCTTACTGGTCCTAAGACAACCTGATAGGAGCTTCGGCCAAAGCCAAAGGCTCGATCGAATATCATGATGTTGTGTCTCCAAGGACGACTAGTGGAATAGACAAGGATGTATTAGGAGAGTTCACTGAAAATAAA
>VDFB02109203.1:0-52587 GCA_007258455.2 Sequoia sempervirens | reverse complement strand
TTTTTAGCATCTTTTATAAGGTATAATGGGGAGCAACAGTCGTCAAAAGCAAAAACATAAGATAAAGCTTACAAAAGAACAAATTGAAGCATATAGACAAAGAGATAAAGAAGGTCATAGGAAGAGAAGACAAGGTATGTTAAATATTGGTGAACCTGAGCCCTATGGTCTTTCAAGTGAAGAGGAAATTGAATATGTTCAAGGTGAAAATGTTGAACATGATATTAAAATTGGGAATGAAAATGTTCAAATTGATATTGAAAATGTTCAAGGTGAAAATGTTGGAATTGAAGATGTTGAACATGATACTCAAATTGGGAATGAAAATGTTCAAGGTGAAAATGTTGGAATTGAAGATGTTGAACATGATATTGAAATTGGGAATGAAATTATTCAAATTGATATTGAAAATGTTCAAGGTGAAAATGTTGGAATTGAAGATGTTGAACATAATATTGAAACAAGTGTAAATTATGTTTCACTAGATTACATGAGAAATGAAGAACCTTGTGTGGAAGAAAGACATATTCCAAATTCAAGACCTTCAAGAACCCCTAAATGGTTACTTGAAATTGATGAGAACATTATAAACAATTTTGAAGGCAATAGGTCAACACAAACTATTCGGTTGTGAGCTACAAGACTTTTCAACCAATATTTTAGCGATAAGACATTGACTGAGCAATGCCAACTTTTTGTACAATTGCTAAAGATGCAAAAGATGAGACCTTTGCTAGCCAAATTGAAGATTTGTGTGAATAAGAAGACTGAAAAAAATTCTATTATTGTCAAAAATATTTTTAATGGTCTCAAGTCTATTGTTAAAAAAATAAGGAAAAAGATAAGAGAATTTCTCAAAGAGTCATTATAACTGCCCTAGTAAGCCATCAATTGAAAAAGAATCGCTTTATGAGACAAACTTGTATTGATTTTGACATAAATCTTAAAACTTTGGATAGAGCACTTGCAAGAAGAGAAAGAATAGATGATCCTCTTCAAAATGATACATGAGCTTTATCCAGGAGGCTTCCATGTGTTGATAAGAAGCTAACCAATAATGTAAAGTAGGTAATTCAACAATTTTGGCATGATAACTCTAGAGTATCACCGAATGCAAAGGATATTTTAAAGTTAAGAATTGACAATCGAGACTATACACCAAATCCTAAACATTTCTTGGAATCAAGCCAAACAATGTTGTTCAAAAAATTTATTGAAACACATCCAAATGTGGAAATCTTATAAAGGACTTTTGAAGGTTTGAAGCCATTTTATTGTGTGCCTCTTAAAATTCGTAATACTTGTTGTTGCAAATACCATGTGGAGTTTTCAATGTACCATGAAATATTATACTATATTTTTTCTACTTTGCATACTAATGAAATGTTGTAGGAGTGTGGTGCAATGCATCTTCCGAAATCATCAAGGGACTTGCAGATATATTTTTATGTTCTAGATATGATGGTTGCTTTTTCTATAGAAATGATTGTTTAAATGCGAAGTTCTCACGATGTGGTGGCTTGTTAAAGTTTGTTCAATGTTTTCATGAGGGTTCCAAACCTAAATTTGGAAAGAAGATTGCTGAGAAAAAGAGATATGAGATAGTCAAATATACTTTGCAGAGTGGAGGTGAAGGTTCTAAATGTGAGTTGGTTACAGAAGAATGCAGTGTTGCTAATTTTATTTTAGATTTTAAGGACAATCTTTTTTACAAGTATGCAAGGCATAGTCATAGGTCTCAGTGGTTGGATCAAAAATTCAAGATGTGTAAGGACTTTTTTCCGATTGGCACTATTATATCAATGGTTGATTTTGCAAAAAACTACACATTGCAACCACAAAATGAGGTACAATCTCAATATTACAATTTCATTCAGATTGCTATTTTTGTCCATAGAACATTTAGACATGCACCTGATAGTATAGAGGAGGATCTAAAGATAATTAGAGAGTATCATTTTTATATGAGTGATGATAGATCTCACTCGTCTGAGTATGTCCAACATTGTTTTGAGAATTTTTTTGAGTTCTTGCAGGAGCATGATATAGCAGTGGGCCGACATTTCATTTGGTTAGATAACTGCATAGGTCAATTCACAAATGATTATTTGTTTTATTGGTTGAGTAGAATGTAAGTAGAGAGGAGTGTACCTCATATTGAGAGTTTTTTTGAAGCTGGGCATGGGAAAGGGAAGCATGATGGAGCAAGTGCATGTTTAAAGAGAGCTCTAGTTAAGGAGCAATTGAAGATTTCAGGAGCAAAATTCAGTGTTGCACATTCTATTGTTGATTGGTGTATTTCAACATTGTCACAGGGAGGGACACTTGATTCAACAGTGCACAAATTATTTTGGTTGGTTGAGGAGGGTACAATGGGAGGCATATTGGATTGTCATACAATCAAAGATTCTTTAAAGATGCATTCATTTTGAAGCTTAGATGCAAGCACATTGACTATTTGGGAACAAGAGTTGGCTTGTTTTTATTAGAGTTGTATTCAGTGCGAGTGGGATCAATGCGAGTCAAGTGAGTGGGTGGATACATGGGTTCCACAGTATCTAACTCCTTTATCTCAAATAATATCCATGACAAATGACACAATGGAAAGTTCAATTGATTACGATCAACTTTTAGATCTACTACAACCAAGACAATTTTTTGTAGTTGTTGCATTGCAAGGGAATGAAGAAAGATCAGACTATTGGTTGGCTCGATGTGTGTGGGTAAAGCATAAGCTAACACAAACCGATGGAAGATGATGATGGGTTTGTGTATCCTATAGGTTTAGTTGTGGTTGTAGGAACTTGGTTGCGAACATACATGATTAGAAAGAATGGCATACCTGCATTTGAAGACTGCGAGAAACACAAAACCATTCCCATGTATTCACACCTTGTTATAGCAACAAATGTTAAGTTGTTGAAGCATCATTCCAAACCAAAGACAAAACAACTATGGACACTTAGTAATGTTGATCATGAAGCAATATTGGATACTCTTAAGCAAAGAGATGACCCTTCAGACACACTTGAATAACATTTTCAAGAATGGAAGGTACAATGCTTCGGTTCATTATTCGTTAGTGTTATTTATTTAATACTGATATTTTGTATACTATTGCAATGTAGGTGTCTTTAATAATGATATTTTGTATGTACTTTTGTGATATTTTTGGCATGATTGATTATGGACCTGCTACAACAATAGCCAACTCTGATCCTTTTAGAGAGGTATGCGATAGATTACAATAATATAGATTGTTTATTTTAAGTGTCTTTTATAGTTTGCATTACCATCTCATCATCAATTAGGTCATTTCGAATAATATAAATTGGTTATTATAAGCATCTTTGATAGTTTGCATTACCAATTCATCATCATTCAGGTTTTTTAGATTAATATAGATTTCTTAGTCTAAGCATCTTTTCTATTGTGACAATATAGATTTATCATTTGACAAATTTTGTGATATTTTTGGCATGATTGATCATGGACCTGTTGCAACAATAGCCAGTTCTGATCCTTTCAAAGAGGTATGTGACAGATTACAATAATACAAATTGGTTATTCTAAGCATCTTTTATAGTTTTCATTACCAATTCATCATTATTCAGGTTGTTTAGATTAATATAGATTTGTTAGTCTAAGCATCTTTTATATTGTGACAATATAGATTTCTCATTTGAAAACTTTCGTGATATTCTTGGCATGATTGATCATGGACTTGCTGCAACAATAGGCAACTCTAATTCTTTCGGAGAGGTATGCGACAAATTACAATAATATAAATTTATTATTCTAAGCATCTTTTCTATTGTATGTAGTTTAACTGCTACCTTGATGGTTTGTACAGGTGCTTGTCACTCTAGAACGCCACATACTACTCTTGTGGAAGACTATGCCTTGAATGTATCTAATAGGAAAATTTTGTAAAATTTGAATTTTTAAATGTGAAACAATGTAAAAAGGTCATAACTATATATGGGCATAATCTATATCCAGTGATGTTTTGTGAAATATGGGTCAAATGTTTGACATTGTATAAAGAGTATGTTTAAAATGTAAATGGGTCTGTATTTTGGAAACTCATAGGTTGAAATAGTCATACAGGTGTATGCTTTGTTACTGTTATTGGGACAATTCTGTAAGAGATTTTTGTACTTAATTGAGCTACAACTAGAGGTTTTCTTCTTGGTTCTTTCTTGTTGGTATGCTCGTTTGAACTAGGTTTTGTAATATCTCCTATTTATATATAATAAATTGTAGTGGCTTGCCACTTTTGTTAAAAAAAATGTAAAAAGGTTGTGTGAAGGTCATTTCCAATGTAATTGAGTCTTTGATCTAGTAGAGTGGAAACAAGGTATTTGGGTGTGCATTATGTTCAAGTTGATTGGGTAGGAGTTTTCTGATGCAAGAACTAGGTGGCTTCAAACAACACAATTAAAATTAAAGATGATTCAAACTCCAATTTGATTCTCAAACCCAAACTTGGGTGCAACTTCACTAAAATAGGCCCATTTTACAAAGAGACTCATATTTAAACACTTACCAAACTTGAAATTTTTATGAGGCAACATTAAACATCCTACCAAACTACCAAAACCATAATTTTTTTGGTGAGATATGCTTTCTAAAGCTCTATTTCAACAAACCCTCATTTTTAGCAACTTTCATGAGGTTTTTAAGGAAATCAATGTTTCTAACCTTGCCACACCCTATAAACTCATCAAACATGTCTATTAGGACTTGCACAAACTTCATCCAACCTTAAATCTTGTTGCCCCCACATTTCATTGACATTAACATGTTGTAACCACCATTTTTCTAATTTCACTCATTTTTGCCATGCATGGAAACTCACCAACTCAACTACAGACCTTTCCAACTCTTTAAGCCCACATAGTCACCTTATATAGTCCTAAGAACATCTACCATGGCCATACCATCGAGCTACAAACCGTACAATAGATGGTATGGCCTTTTAGCAATTTGGACTCTTAAGAGAAATCATCGGTCCAATATAGTTCAGAGTGATTCAACATATTTGGGTGCAAAAGAGGGCCATCCCTAGCATAAATGTACCCATTCAGATGTGTTGGAACAATTCTTTTGGTCGTACAAGTTGCAGAATGAAAGTTGCACCACTTTGCAACTTTACACTGCTTGCATCTGACAACTTTTCCCTCAACTAAAAACTCATCACCACGGGAAGACACCTCCAAGATAGAAAAATCTAAAAGAGATTATTGTATATGGTCCCAACACAATCTTGTAGTCTCATAAGGAGATTTTGTAAGTGTCATGGTTTCTAAGAAATAGCCCTTCAAATATTGTTGTCTTTTAGCACTTTGAACTCTTAAGGGAAATTGACAGTCCAATGTAGCTCAAAGTGACTTGGTGTATTTAGGTGAAAAAGAGGACCATCCCTAGCTTAAATTTACCCATACAAATGTGTTGGAATATTTTTTTTGGTTGTACGAGTTGCAAAACGAAAGTTTCACCACTTTGCAACTTTACACTGCTTGCATTTGATAACTTTTCCCTTAATTGAAAACTCATCATCGTGAGAAAACACCTCTGAGATAGAAAAATCTGAGAGAGGTTATTGTAGATGGTCCCAACATGATCCCATAGCCTTAAACAAAGAGTCTTTAAGCGTCACAGTTTTTGAGAAATAACCCTTCAAATATTGTTGCCTTTTAGCACTTTGGACTCTTAAGGAAAATTGTCAGTCCAATGTAGCTTGGAGTGATTCAGTGTATTTGGATGCATAAGAGGATAATACCTAGCGTAAAAGTACCCATCTGAATATGTTGGAATAGTTTGTTTGGTCGTACGAGTTGCAGAACAAAAGTTGCACCACTTTGCAACTTTACACTACTTACATTTGACAACTTTTCTCTCAACTGGAAAATCATCACCACGAGAAAACGCCTCTGAGATAGAAAAAACTAAGAGAGGTTATTGTAGATGGTCCCAACACAATTCCATACCCTCAGAAAAAGAGTCTGTAAGCATCATGGTTTTTGAGAAATAACCCTTCAAAGATTGTTGCCTTTTAGCACTTTACACTCTTAATGGAAATTGCTGATCCAATGTAGCTCAGAGTGATTTGACGTATTTGGGTACAAAAGAGGACCATACCTAGTGTAAAAATACCCATCTAGATGTGTTGGAACAATCTATTTGGTTGTATGAGTTGCAGAATGAAAGTTGCACCACTTTGCAACTTTACATTGCTTGCATTTGACAACTTTTCCCTCAACTGAAAACTCATCACCACGGGAAAACACCTTTGAGATAAAAAAAAATGAGAGAGGTTATTGTAGATGGTTCCAACATGATCTTGTAGCCTCAGAAAGAGAGTCTGTAAGCATCACAGTTTCTAAGAAATAGCCCTTCAAAGATTGCTGCCTTTTAGCACTTTGGACTCTTAAGGGAAATCGTCAGTCTAATGTAGCTCAGAGTGATTTGGCGTATTTGGGTGAAAAAGAGGACCATCTCTAGAATAAACGTACCCATAAAAACATGTTGGAATAGTTTGTTTGGTCATATGAGTTGCATAATGAAAATTGCACCACTTTGCAACTTTACATTGCTTGCATTTGACAACTTTTCCCTCAACAGAAAACTCGTCACCATGGGAAAATTCCTCTGAGATAGAAAAAACCAAGAGATTTTATTGTAGAGGGTCCCAACACAATCTCATAACCTCAAAACAAAATATTTTAGGCATCACAGTTTCTAAATAATAGTCCGTCAAAGATTGCTGCCCTTCTCCACTTTGGACTCTTAAAGGATTTTGTTGATTGAATGTAGCTCGGACTGCTTCGGCCTGTTTGGACATGAAAGGGGACCATAAATAACCTAAACGTACCCATCTAGATGTGATGGAATAGTCAGTTTGTTCATACAAGTTGTAGAACATGATTTATTTATGCCCTTACAAGTAGTTTTTAGCCTCCAACTGAACTCTAACGCTGATTTTCGTGCAAAAAAAAGCCATGAGACCATAGCTTGTTGCTTCCTTTTTAATGGAAACTAGTGGGAAGTAGATTTAGATTCTTCACAAACTTGGTTTGAAGTAATTTCATTCATTTTTGTGCATTTAAGAGGCATTTTACTGGAGGTTAGTCTGTGAGCCCTATTCCAAGGGTTTGAGTGCATTTAAAATGGAGTTTTAAGCCTTCCACCCACTATATGATGCTATAACTCGGTGGATAGCCTTAGTTAGGATAGATAAACATTTTTTCATTATTTCTTGTGCAGGGGAGGTCAGCATTATGATTTTTCGTGATGCCCTAGATGGCATTTGGGGCATTTTTGCATGAAAAAATGAGGTTAGAGAGGGTAAAAGTGGGAATTGTTTGAGGGTAGTCACTTTTCTTGTTCTTTTAAGCTTGTGCAGGGTTAATCAAGGGGGTTGGAGTTTGTGGTAAATTTTAGGGAAGTCTGCAAGTAGGTTTTTCAATAAACCCTTGCCAAATTTGAGCAATTTGAGGGTTTTGTGGAATAGGGTCTTAAAGGGAGAGTTCTAGAGGATAAATGGGAAAATTTGAGGTTTTGTCATCTGTTGAGTGCTGCCCCAAATTTTTTTAGGGTTTTTGAAGTGTTCCAAGGGTGGTTGCTTTGGAAATTTGGCCTATTTGGCTAGGTTGAGTAGCGTAGTTTGCATGATTTGTGAAAGTTGTTCCAATAGAGTCTTATGTGAGTTGGAAGTATGTTGAAGGGGACTAAAATGGGTGTCTAGAATGATGATTAGTTGCAGGAGTTGTTAAATATATATGAGAGTTAAGTTGAGAAAGGTCTTTAGGAATCCCTTGTATTTTGAAAGTGAGTGGTTTTCCATCCTTGGTTACATCAACTAACCATCAACTAGTTCTTTGTTTCCAAGGTGCTCCTACACCATTTTCCAAGAATCCATATATCTTGTTTGAAAGCACTTGTTTTAGGCTTTTAGCCATAACAGCAAGGCAATGAATTGTTTGATAAAATTCTTTGGTATACGTATGAAAAATGTGGTAGCATATACAAGGCAGTGAATTGTTTGAAAAAAATGCCTCAAAAAATGTGGTCTAATGGTGATGGAATTCCATGACAATCTATAGCAATTTTCTTGTCATGGCATTCTATCACCATGAGACCACATTTCTTTGAGGCATTTTCTTTAAACAATTCATTGTCTTATCTATATTATTGTTGTAAGAGAGGGGGACCACCGCGTGCAAGACCCCAAGTCACGAAGGGTCAAGATGCAAGAGGTTTCCATAACTTACCTCAAACAAGTGTATTGTTTAGGATTATGAGGGTGAGAATGATAAGGATTGTGGAATCTTACAACCACTCTGCAATCCTGAGTTGCAAGGTGGGGCTAGGCGAGTTAATTTTTAGGTCCAACTCTGCGCCTCCGGAAGCTCTATGCCCGAGGACGTTAGCACAAACTTTGGACAATAGTGCAACATGCTGGCATCTCAAAAATGCATTGTAGTCAGTACAGTCAGATTACAATAGAGACAAGGTTGGACTCGCTAAAACGACTAACAACCTAGCTTAACAACTTCTAAGAGAACAAAACAACACTATAAAATATGAGAAGTACAAATGAAGGTGATAAAGTAGATATACCAAAGCCAAGGTGATGAAGACGATCTTGTAGAAGAGCTTATTTGCTAGCTAGCTCCACAAAGTGCATCCACCTTCACACAACAAGAGAGAAAATGTTGGGGGGGTTGTATAGGGGCCTGCCTCAATCAGATGCCCATTTAGGTGTTTCCACCTCCACCAAGAGCACTCAAGGCTACTTGGGGGAGAAATGAGAGGAACTCAAGCCTTTGCTGCAATGGTGTGGTCCCAAACGTGCTCTACCGAAGTGACAGAGTGGAGCTTTTACTACAATGGAATGCTTCGATGCTACTAAAAGTGTTGGATTGAATGCTTGATGTGGTCAAGAGTGAGCTCCATGCTTGGAAGAAAAAACTCAAATGCTTGTTAAAGGGATGAATTTGAAGGAATGAGGAAGAAAACTTCCATATTTGGGTTGGTTGGCCGAAGGAGGCATTACAACTTCATTGCCAATGGGAAGAGTAACTCCTCATCTAGCTTAGCTGTAGGAATCTGTAGGGATGTAAGCACATTGCGCAGATGTCTATGCGCCATGCAAGCATCACTGATAAAAATTCCTCCACTGACACACAAAATAGGCTCCACGTGGATCGCCAATAGCGGGCTTAAGTAAATTTAAGCCTCTGACTTTGGTTTTCTAAATTGTATAAAGGAAAAAAGGGGAATTGCACCTAGACTGCAAATTCGCTCTTATACATTTTGCCCCCACTTTAGCAAGCATGAGTACTAATGAGTTCTCAGTAAAGTAGATCAAGAGGAAAGTAGGGTTAGAAAAGTATACCTGGACCATCAAGGAAGTAGTACTCAGTCTGGCGTATTCGAAGTTGTAGGAGAAGTAAAGGACTTCATAGTTGCTCAGAACTATGAAGTTGGAACAAAGAGTTTTACAGGCCTGTGAACCTGCAAGGAGACAACCCCCAAGATCTCTCGCATGGAAGAAGCCCCAAGGAAGGAGACTTTGCAGAGTCAGGAAGTGGTGACACGTCTACCCGCAGATAGAACATGACAAAAGCGGTGACACGTCTACCAGTAGATAGAGCTTGTCTAAAGCAGTGACACGTCTACCCGCAGATAGAACGTGTCTAAATGCGGCGATACGTCTACCCGCAAATAGGACATGTCTAAAAGCAATGACATGTTTAACTACAGATAGAATGTGTCTAAAAGCAAAAACACATCTACCCACAGATAAGACATGTCTAAAGTGACGACATGTCTACCCGCAGATAGAGCATGTCTAAAAGAAGTCGGTCACGTGGACCATAAAAATTTCAAAGTGGTCCCTTGGGAACCCTTCAAAAGGAGAGGGGTCCACTAAAGGGACGTGCTATTTGAAAAGTAAGGTCTAGTCAACCTGCCCCCAAGCTAGACACAAAAGGGCTAATGGAATGAGCCTAGTTGGGCTGCCCCTAGGCTAGATGTGAAAAATTCCATTTGTTACAAAGGCTTTTGAAGAAAGGGTCCCTAGGGAACTCACCATGAAGAAGGAGGATCCACTCAAGGCACACACAATTCAAAAATAGTCGCTCATCTTAGAATGATTCATCATCAAAGGATCCTTTTGAAAGATGATCACTTCATCAAGGAATTTGAAAAGAAGGTCATGCCCCCACATGAGGGGAAGTCAAAGCAGTTCTCACTTCGGAGGAAGGTCTTCAAGTCCTTTCTTTATGAACTCGTGATGAAGGAAACACATTCCGTTAGGGTTCCAAGTTGAGAATGTGATTCTAAGGAAAATTTTGTGAAGATTTTCAAGAAAAGATTCATTAGAAATGAATTTATTTTTTGAAAATCAAAGTGTTAAAGAAGAGTGTTGTCATGCATAGGACAGACAACTCAAGAAAATAAGAGAGAAAGAGAAAGAGAAAGAAAAATAGAAAGGGAAAATACAAATAAAGGACACAGGGGGATTTGGTTTAGCAGGATCAGATCTATCTAAGCTCATATAATAATAGGTAACCGTAATGCAAGGTGAAAGATCATCAATCCCCAACCAGATCAGGAAGAATGCACGGAAAACAAAGTGAAAATAAAAAATTGGGTCATGGAAGGGAAGCCTAAATGCCCCCAACGCTTTGCATTGCCCCCAACTTATCAAAAATCAAGCATAAACATGAAAGAATGCTGGTACAAATAGAACAAGGTTTACAACACAAAAAACATGCTTGTATCGAAGCACCAACAAGGGTGATGAGGGTCATCTAGGTACACATAGTACGAGTATGGGGGAACACATCACAAAACACACACACAAGATTAAGAAAAAGGGGACCTCTTCCTAACACTGATCATCCAAGAGGTCGTTCGCTTCCCAATCTAGATCCTCATAAGGGCAAGGTGGGAGAGCCTATAAAGGTGGAATGTTAAGAGGAGGGGCATTTGGGCCTCCCACAACAAAGGCCAAGGAAGAGGCCCCCTCAAGGTCCTCTCCACTGAGCTCTTGTGGAGTCAAGGTCAACGATCTTGTGAAGATCACCAATAGGGCTAAGACTTCATCCATGGAATTAAACATGCATCCCGTTGGAGCATCATGCTTATTCTCAACATACGGTGTAGGTTGTTCTTGGGGTTCACTGCTAATCTATTTGAATGACTTAAGAGTGGTGACAAACTCCGGGGAAGTCAGGACTGATTCTATCACAAGGAAAGAATAGGCCATCATAGGACCACCTTGCGAAGAAGGTTGGATCCTCCTATGTACTTCATCACTAGAAGGACTAGCCTCTGCCTCCTTCGTGGGAGGAGTTGAACTCCCCATAGATGAAGTTAGAGGCAACAAGGATGAGGAGGAAAGAACCGCAATAGATATGACTGAAGTGTTAACTATATCCACGGGTTTTAGGAAGGGCTAAATATTTGGAACAAACATTAGCAAAGGTGGCTCCACCAAAGGAGCGATAAACACCTGTACCCATTTAGGGTTAGGCATGTTTGTGCTCCCAATGGAAGCTGAGAGTAGATCAGCCTAAAGAGAAACAACAACAAGGGAGGAAGGAGACGTTGCAGGAGATCTTGAAATAGGAGCGGTCATTCCTTCCTCCTTCTGTTGCGGAGTGGCTTGCTCAGCTAGGAGATCCTTTCACCGGTGCTTGTACTCACATGAAAGGCGGTTTCTATAGCTATTGGAGTTAGAAGCCAGAGCTTGCGAAGGGATGGGAGGTTCCTACTCAACCATAGGAATGTTTACTATAGCCGTTTTTGGCAGAGGAATAGGTTCTTGTATGGGAGTAGGGGGAGTAGGCTGAGGAGCGACAAGAGGAGTCAACTCAAGAGCCTCTTTTCACTCACTATCTTAGGGGCAGCAGTAGTAGGAGGCCGTAGAGGCTGAGACAAGGAGGACCCTCCTTGGGAGACCTTCTTCCTATCATATTGAGCAGGTCTAGGTTCTGTCAGTAGAATAGGAAGCTCAAATGTAGGACGCTTAGGCTTTCACCAAGCAGGCATCGAGGGGTTCTCCTACAAATGAGGAGCAGAACCTATTGGTACCACAGTTGAGCAAGAAGAAGCGTTAGATTGGGTAGCGAAAGAGGAAGAAGGAGGATCACAAGATCGCTTCTCTTCTTTCCTCTTTCGAGCCTTAGCAACATCATTGTCAGCCTTCAAGTAAGCTTTATGTGAGATAGCATAAGGCAATGAAGGGTACCTTACCTTCAGTCTCAAATGTCATTTCTTATAGTTCTGATATGTCTTATGCAAAAGTTTCATCCTAGGTGGAAGGGGACCCACATGCGCAGACTACAGGTGATCCAAGGAGTAGCTACCACATGCAACCAGTGGTCAATAACCGACATCGTGGATCACGTGCACGAAATCTATGTGGATAAATTTTATACATTTATGCACAACAGAGGGTACCATGTACATCGCCACCAACCAAGGGATACCCAACTTTACACAAAAGAGTTCAGATTTGGGAATGATATCAAATAGGAGATTCGTAGACTTAGGTCCAACTAAGATCGATAGGACAATACTACCCAAAGGGGGTATAAAAATCCTGTCATGTGTGTGAATGAAACTCATAGGAGCATCGTATCCATCCTTATATACAAATTTTATAAGCATAATCTCCTTTGTTATTATGTTCACTTGTGATGTCAGGTCAACGAGAGCACCAACTACAATGCTCCCATTGATCCATGCAAGAATGTAAAGAGGAGATGGTTCTTTATTAAAGCCCATCGGTAGGTCCTGTGAAGTAAAGGTTATGCCAACACTACTATCCATAGGTTGCATAGGGGGATGGGTTGATGTAGGAAGGAGGCCATTACACACATTAGATAGTGCTTTCACAGAGTCCCTAAAGGTTAATAGATAAGATAGTGACCCAAATAAGGTTTTGTCATGCAATACCTTCGAAACCTTCTAACTACGTCACCTAGGGGTCATAGGTTGGGTTGCAAGGCAACATCCTTATAACACTCACACCTACAACACTCCTAGAGTATGAGGAAAGGGACTATCAGTATTGCAAGAACATAACCAAAATGGTTCACGTCAGGTTCACCAAAAATGTAAGAGAGGGGGACCACTGCGTGCAAGAGCCTAGGTCACAGAGGGTCAAGATACAAGAGGTTTCCCTAACTTACCTCAGCTAAGTGTCTTGTTTAGGATTATGAGGGTGAAAATGATAAGGATTGTGGAATCCACGACCACTCTGCAATCCCGAGTTGCAAGGTGGGGCTAGGCGAGTTGATTTTTAGGTCCAACTTTGTGTCTCAAGAAGTTCTCTACTTGAGGATGTCAGCGCAGACTTCAGACGACAGTGTAGTGCATTGGCATCTCATAAATGCGTTGTAGTTCGTACAATCAGATTACAACACAGAAAAGGTTGGACTTGCTAAAATGACTAACAACCTAGCTTAACAAATTCTAAGAGAACAAAGCAACACTATAAAATATGAGAAGTACAAACAAAGGTGATAAAGTAGATATACCAAAGCCAAGGTGACGAAGACGATCTCGTAGAAGAGCCTATTCATCGACTAGCTCCATAAAGTGTGTCCACCTACACACAACAAGAGAGAAAATGTTGGGGGGGCTGTTAGGGGCTTACCTCAGTCAAACCCCTATTTAGGTGTTTCCACCTCCACGGACAACCAAAGGAACGAGATAAAGAAGCAATGTAATGAAAACAAAAATACTACAATGCAGTACTATGCTACTCAACAAAGTGATAGAGGAGAGGAGAGGGAAGATTACCACCTCCACCAAGAGAACTCAAGGCTAATTGGGGGAGAAATGAGAGGAACTCAAGGCTCTACTACAATGGTGTGGTCCCAAACGTGCTCTACCAAAGTGACAGAGTGGAGCTTTTGCTGTAATGGAATGCTTGGATGTTGCTAAAAGTGTTGGATTGAATGCTTGAAGTGGTCAAGAGTGAGCTCCATGCTTGGAAGAAAAAACTCAAATGATTGTTGAAGGGATGAATTTTAAGGAATGAGGGAGAAAATGATCATATTAGGGTCGGTTGGCCAAAGGAGGCGTTACAACTTCACTGCCAATGGGAAGAGTAACACCTTAGCTGGCTCAGTTGCAAGAATATGCCAAGGATGTATACACGTTGCACGGGCATCCCCGACGAAAATGCCTCCATTGACACACAAAATAGGTTCCATGTGGACCTCCAACAATGGGCTTAAGTAAATTTAAGCCTCTGACTTTGGTTTTCTAAAGTGTATAAAGGCAAAAAGGAGAATTGCGCCTAGGGTGCAAATTCGCTCTCATACAATTGCTTACTATTATGCTTTGTTAGATTCTTTCCAAGAATCCATAGCTTGTTCGAAAGCACTTGTTTTAGGATTTTAGCCATAGTATCAAGGAAATTAAATGTTTGATAGAATTCTTTGATAGACATGTATGAAAAATGTGGTAGCATAGACAAGGCAGTGAAATTGAAGTAATTGCATAACTACTTAGGTTGACTTTGTAAAAACTATATTGTAATTGAAATTTTTTCATCTACCACCATCTAGTTGTTAGTTATGCAATGTGAAGTGATGCTTTGAGTTTGAAAGATGTGCAATGCAATGCAATCAATGATAATATGAATTTAAACTACATAATATAACCATTCTTTTTTATGCTATTGTACATTGATATTTAACCATTGCTCAAGATTAAAATTTCAAAGAGTTTAATCATGCACACGAGGAACAAACTAAATTTCGATTGTCAACTTCTATATATCAAATTATCCAATAATCAAGTGTATGTCCATATACAAAAATGTCATCGACATCAATTCAAACAAAGTTTTACAAAATGTGGCATATGACATCTCGATATCTATTCAAAATTTACATGCCAAAATGTCTATCTCATCCTAAACTACTGGTGGATCATCAAAATGGAGCCTCTTTGAAGCACTCTTTGGCTCTGAAGGTAACTGCACAATAAAAATTCAAACCACAATTGAGACTAGTTCTACTATATAATTTAAAATTGAATAATTAACATCAAATCAATATACATTGAATTTTAATTGAAATCTAAAATTGAAATCTTGATTACCTAAAATATACATCTCTTCAAAGGTTCAGGAGTCCTAGAATATGCTCCTCTCAAAGAACCAACCAAACCAACTTTTGAAATGTCAATCTATATATGTGAACAAAAACATAAAATTCATCCAAGTTAGCATACAATTGTCAGTAATAGGAACATATTTACCAAACACAAAATAAAATAAATACATACCTATTTAGGCTGATCTTTTTCTTTATCTCCTTTAGGTTTTTTGACACCTCCTCCTTGAGGTGTCTCAACAACTACTCCTTGAGGTGTTCCAATACCTACTCCTTCAAGCGTTGTGACACTTGTCAACAACGATGTATAGCTCATAACCGCTTGTACATAAAAATGACGAGTACATATGAAACTACCAATCTATGTCGATGTATGTATGATCAATATAAGATCTTAAAAATATTAATTCAATCAAATTTAAGTTCAATTACCTTCCCCTTATCTAACATTGCACCTCCATTGTCTAGATAGGGCTACACCTTGCTCGCACTAGGTATTTCCTACAAGAGGAAAATAAGATAAACAAAAAAGTTATTATATAATTTCATTAATGACAATTTAAATTACAAGCAAGTATATAATAAAAAAATGTAAACGAGTGAGTGTGAAAATATATACTGTGTGCATGCCGAGGCCAAATGAAATGGCCCTAAGGTTGCTATTAGTCACCTGTGTGAGCTCCTCCTCAAACATCAACTGTTAAATAGACCATCTAAATAAATATTAGTACTTGATATTATCTCTTATTAATATTCATTTAAAAACAAATGCAAATTATGAATTTACAACTTAAATCTTACCTGTGTAACTATTCCAACGTCCCCCTCTCTAGTAGGAGAGGAGTTTGTAGGGTGCACTCCACTCCCCTACATCCGATCTCCTATAATGTCCACATCATGGAGGTCATAATCAGAAGTGTCCAAGGGATGCTCAATAGGATGTACAAGAGGACCCAAGCATAACTGGTGGCACATAGTGCAAGTATGTGGCACACAAATATGTGGACCTAAGAAGGCTAATTCAACAACACTAGATCTATCACTAACATCACTAGAATGTGAATGAGCTACTGTAGAAGTATGGGAAACCAAAAGACCACTCAAAGAGTGAATAGCCTGAATAGTTTGTATGGTTGCATCCTTGATAATATTTGGATGATGTACTAGAAGTGGCAGAGGAATGGGAGGAGGGGGAAAATATGGGCACTGGACTAATCTAATTTCCCTTGGTCTGTCCTGGGGCATACCTCCATCGATGCCCTAGAAGGGTTTAATGTCAAAGTAATTAACATGACTCCCTAACACAAACTTAGTGTATAATTTTTCAATAAAGTAGAATGGTATATCACTATTGTTGTTGGGTGGTTTATCAAAAACCATACACCAATGATCCCAAAAGTTATCTACAATGTCCTTATTTGTACACTATTTTATATAAAGTTTTGGTTTATTAACATTAATTGACAAACTAGTGCGGGGTTAACGAATAAAGAGGCTATTTGGGCTTTTGTTATTTGGAGATTTTTCACATCATCGTAAGACAATCCATAGGAGTAATATTCCCTCACGGTTTCTCACCACGAAAGAAAGGCATTATGTTGGGTGGAGAGGGTTTCTATATTTTTAATTATTTCCTGCAATGTGTTTTCTGTCTAGGATAATCGAGGGATTGTCCTATAAACATCACAAATGCCCCTCAATTGCTCTAATTTTTCACCAATTAAGTCTTCAATTGATGGGCGTGGAGGTGGTGGAGCATTTGACATTTGTGTATTTTCATTCTCAACCATAATACCTGATTAAAGTTAAAAACTAATTAATCTAACTGAAATTACACAATATAAATGAAATTATTGAAAAAAACCCTAGTTTTTAATAAAAATCTATAAACAACACTAGTTTTTAATAAAAATCTATAAACAACACTAGTTTTTAATAAAAATCAATAAAAAAATCTACTTTTTAATAAAAATCCATAAAAAACTACTTAAAATTATACAAAACTAATAGAAAAATTGATTAAAATAAAAATAAAACCAAAAAATTACCCTGGAAATTGGATATCTACTTGAAATTGGATATCTGATATGCAAACATCACTCTCACTACTCACACTTAGCTTTAAAATCCTTCAAATGATTTTAAAATCCAATTGATATCTATTTATATCCGATCAGATGTTCGATATGTGATTTTTTCCTTAGGCATTGCTTTGGAGCAATGTACTGACACCCATGCCAAAAAAAAGTCAACTTGGGATTTTTCGTGTTTTTTGGTCGATGCAAAACACAACTTTTTTCACATTGACACTTTTTGGCCCATCATGATCTTGCACATACCCATTGGTGTGGAGACTTTTGAGCAGCATTTGGAGGGATCATCATTGAGTTTTCTTCCCTCATATTCCTTTCAAGAATGGGAAGACAACTTGCATACTTCTATGATTTTATTTCTTCCTAAGGGGAGGAATGTTGTTCGATGATCTTTGAGGGGGGATACATGGTCCTTCTTCTTCTTCTTCTTCTGCTTCCTCTTCTTCCTTCTTCCTCTTATTCCTGCTTCCTCTTCTTCCTGCTTCCTCTGCTTCCTCTTCTTCCTCTTTTGCTTCCTCTTCCTCTTCTTCTTCTTCCTCTTCTTCTTCTTCTTCTTCTTCTTCTTCCTCTTCTTCTTCTTCTTCTTCCTCTTCTTCTTCTTCCTCTTCCTCTTCTTCTTCTTCTTCCTCTTCTTCTTCTTCTTCCTCTTCTTCCTCTTCTTCCTCTTCTTCCTCTTCTTCCTCTTCCTCTTCTTCCTCTTCCTCTTCGTCGTCTTCCTCTTCTTCGTCATCTTCGTCGTCTTTGTCTTCTTCGTCTTCTTCGTCTTCTTCTTCTTCTGCTTCCTCTTCTTCCTGCTTCCTCAAGTGATAAATTAATTTATTTATATTGATGCAAATTATTCGTGAAAATTTATTTTGTGAAAATTAAAGATTAAATAAGATGATCTTAACATACACATTTTCATGAATATTTATGTATTTGGTAATGGTGTAAAGTGAAAGGTTCATTATTATGGGTTTGCGTTAAAATAATTAAGCAACTAGAATATAGATAAAGGGAAAATTAAGTGACATTAAGTTTATATTGCATACTCGTATTTGTAGGATATTAACACTTAGAGGATTGCTTCATATAATCTTTTGAATGTTTACTTCATTGTATTCTCCAAAATGGGAGTGTAAAACTTTGAATAATTGATATCATAGATGATGGGTAGTATTGTGAGGTATAGTAAACTCTATTGACTTAAGGTTGAAGTTTTGGAAATACTGGAGTAATATGAATAGAATTAAGGTGATCAAAATAAATTAGGTTAGAAGAAAACATTAGCTTTATTTATTATAGTTATATTAGTAATTGGCCTATTTATATTTCAATAATTGAAGGATGTGATTAAACAAAATAATTAAGTTATCTTCTTGTCATTTGTTGTATATTGGTTCTTTCAAATTATTGGTTATTCAATATGAGATTAGTTATTAATATAGTTAATAATGAATTATTAAAATAGGTTACTTGATTTATTGTCTTAAGATGAATAGTAGGCGAATTGGTGTTAGGATTGAGGAGGAATTTTGTTAAGAAGGGAGATAGAATGTTATTAATAGAGAATTGTAAATAGATGATATATGTTAGGGTAAGCATCTTTTGACTTTGGATTTTAAGGTTTGACTTGTTTTCATGTTGGGATTTTTGAGTGGTTGCAATTGTTAGATTTATGTGTATGAGTACATGAGTTGTGAAGGTTTTTCTTTCATAGTTATGGTGCATTGGTGGATAAATAAGGAATTTTAGTAAATATGAAAATAATGCCACTGTTGGATGTATTGCTTGTTGATGCTTATTGGTTATGTTTAAGTTGTTTATTAGCCATAATATTAGCTTGCTAGGGCATCGTGTGTGGAGAAAATTGAGGTCTCCCTTGGATGTCCTATTGGCTAATTTACTTGTGGTTGATTTTGTAATGAATTGATTATGTAAGGGTTGTTTTAATTGAAAACCTTGTTGGTCGGGTATTGTTTCAATGTTTGGAACTCTATATTTGATTTTTGTTATTATGGTGGATCTTGATTTATATTTGATTTTGATTATTGCCTTGTATGGAAGGAGGTCGTTTGTGCCCAAAAAGGTTATTGTGAAGAATTTGATCTTTGTGATTAATTATTTTATGAGTTGATTTTGGTAGCTTTGAGTGAGTTTGAAGAACTCGTCATGTCATTGCCACACTTACTCTACTCTCGTCATTGTGTGATTGTGGACTTCATATAGTCATTTTGTGGGCCCTAATGTGAGTCTTTCTCTTGAGCTAATTTTGGAAATAAGAAGACTTTATATGATGACTTTTGGTAGTCATATTTTGAGATGGATGGGAACCCAAGAGTTTGAATTACCCTTTTTTTTGGGAGTTTGTGGATTCTTCGATATTTTAAGTCTTCCAGAGGCAATGAAGAAACTTGATTTATGTTGATTTTTCCATGGTTGGACCCTTTGTGATTCATTGATCTTATTTCTGATTTTGAGCTTTGTGGGTGGTACCTCCTTTGTTCTTCTTTCAGTAATATGGAATGGGTTTGCAAGATGGTTCTTGCCTCGCATGTTGTGAGTTATGCACACTTTGATTTTTATGTGAGCTGAGGTACACCCCTTGCTTGTAATTATTTTTGGGTCGTAGGGAGAGTGGCTCTTCATGGGGGCCGGCGCACAAAGGGGCTGTTTGGGTAACCCATGGAAGAGTTTCTTAATCAAGTGATAATTTAATTAATGAACTAGTGGGTTTTGGGTAAATAAACATTAAACAAGATTAATTATGTTCCTCACCCATACCGTTAGTGCTATCATAGGCTAAGGATGGGATGAGAAGACCTGGTTGGTAATATCACTGCCTTGTCCTCACGAAAGGTAAGTGGTTCCACATGAGTCACCCTATGGAGTGGTGCCTTGAGATAGGCTGCCTGGATAACCATAGATGGAGGCGGTACCTTGTGATAGGTTGCCTAGATAATCCATGTAAGGCCATGTGATGACACTCTCCTACAATACCCGTTTATGTTCCCTTGTTTGGTTGCCTCTGGGAGTGTTGATTTAATTGTTGATGTTGTTGAGGAAATTGGTTCTTGGTGATTGTTGTTGAAGCCTCCAAGTTTTATCTTTTAGTGTTGCACACATGCCTCATGGAAACTTGATTGATGTTAATGAAAGGTGCCCTTGATATTTATTGTTGGTTGATATTGCAATTTAATTTGAAGGCTTGGATCCTATTGTTGTTGGCACCTCTTATGGTTATTTATTGTTGAGCTATAATCTTGACATTTGGTTATGTTGGATTTTTCATTATTTTGCTTTGACTAAGTGATGGCAATGTTGTGGTTCATTATCTTATGTTGATGATATCCTTGTTGTGGAGTCTGGTTTGCTATTGGTTCGTTTGATTGTTTTGGATTGCGGTTTGGGGATCTTTCTTGTCAACTCCTAGCATGGGGGGTGGACTTTCGAGTCCACGTGGTCGGGTGGAACGTGCTATGCACCCCATTGGGTCCCCAGCCGAGGATCAAGCTGTGCAGATATGTTCCTCTTGTGGTGACTCCAGGATTGTACCCAAGTCTGAGCCAGACTTGTTACTTTGTATTCACCTTTCCACTTGTATCATTCTATCTTATTGTATTGTTCCCATTGTTGTTGGGGAACACTTCTGTATCACTATCACTCCTGTATGATGTAACTTTTATTATCATTTTAATGAATGTAAGCTTTAACCTTAATTTATGGTCTTTGTTGGATGCTTATCATGCTTGAAATGTATATTGATGCTTGGTACTATTATGAGACTTTGTTTCACATTGTGTAATTCTAAATGGTGTTGTATCTGTGGAAATATACTCTACAATTAGCATATTGAACTATTAGTAAAATGCTATATGTATCTTTTTCATCTCTTTTGATCATGGATGGTTGGATGTTATCTTTATGTAATATTGATTTGTTCGTCATCATTATTCCTCTTCTTCCTGCTTCCTCTTCTTCCTGCTCCTCCTCCTCCTCCTCCTCCTCCTCCTCCTTCTTCTTCTTCTTCTTCTTCTTCTTCTAGGGCATCGATGGAGGTATGCCCCAGGACAATTTTCCATATTGAGGTGGCACATCATACATTGGAGTCCCGCATTAATACATCTGTCTACCTTGAAATCCAACTATTTTATTATCTCTCGCAATTCATTCTTTCCCACCTCCTCATCTATAGAGTTTAAAGCACTGTGGAGGTCAACCCATACCATTTTTCTGTCTCCATTAGTAGTATCAAGGTACTCAAAAACCTCACTTAGCACTTCCACCATTCTCTCTTGTGCTTCACAAAATGATTGTGGTGATAGAGAGTGAAGAGAAGCAACAACAACACACCTACGAAGGGACAAGTTGGAGGCCAATTTCAAGGCATTTTTAGACAACAATTTGAAGAAGACCTTCATAGCTCTTGTGGGAGATTTGGGCACTTGCAAATCATAGTATTTAACCTCTCTAGAGGTGGGAAGGTTCAATTTATGAATAATTTTTTTTTTAGAAAGAGCGTGCGACTTCACTTTAAGATAAGTGGGAAAATTCTATGAGGGAGATGCACTTTTCATCCTCTAAACACTAGAAAAAAAGATTGGCAAAGCACCATGTCTTAATTGGGGCAAGAAGAGATTGAAAGACAAATTGGGTTTTGCAAAGATTAAGTAGGAGAAGAAATGTTATGTTACTGCACTATGTTGTTTCGAGGAAATCTTCTAAATTACAAGTCAAAGAAGAGGATTATGACAATGAAATTGCAACAACTACCCCATAAAGGAAAACTTGGCATTGGATTTAAAAATGTTTACCAATGACTAGAAATCTGTTTGATGACGTGAGACAGGTTTGTCGAGGATTTGTGGACTTTCAACAAAATTTTGATAAAGCATGCAAAGTAGAGCACAAAAGAGAAGAACAAAAAACTTACATTAATGTAAACTTGGACCTGAAAAACCCTCATGATAAAATATCATATGTGGATTGACTTGGCTCAATCATATTTATGGATATGTTGGGCGACGATCAAGGGTGGTGGTAGCAACACATGCATGGATAGGAAAATCTTTTGAAAAGTAGCTATAGGTCATTGATATTTATCTCTAATTTTGGTGATGGGCGCTGCTATAAAATAATGGAAAAATCTTCCTACAACTCACTCATATTTATCCAACTAATCTTTGAAAGCCAAGATGTGAGACTTGTTTGCAGGCACATGTGACTTGTTGGCAAGCATAAGACAAGTTTTCAACTAAATATGGACTCACAAGTCCACTTAGAGAAGTCTATCCACTAAGAAATCTATTAAATCAATAAATCAACTAATTGACTAGTAATAGCCACCACCAATTCTCATCTACTCCATTTTTCATGGGATAAGCTCTCAATTTGATGTTGAATCCTAGCCATCCATCCATATATGTAAAATCCTGTAAATTGAGATCAAACTCTTCACTTCAAATCATCATGATCCTAGTTTGAGTAGGTAAATGTTGTCTATATGAGCAACACACATAAAAAGCATATCCACATAATGCTCTATTGGAGGTTTGTGTATTAAATTAGAATAATGAGTTTTTAAATTTTCTTTTCTTTTAATTCTATTATTTGATTTTATTTGCATGCTTACACCTTTTAGTGCTCTAAATCAAAAGATTTCTAAAATGATTCCCTTGTAATTGCGAATGAGAATAGCATATGTGAAGCAATGCAAATTTAATGCCTTTAAATACGAAAAGTAATAAGTCATTGCATAAAAATGTACCAAGTCAATTCATAAGAATTAACTGAATAGGCAAGAGTGGACACATATTTGAATAGTATTCATGATTGTTTCTACATTCCATAAAGATGAGTAAAATAACTTTTGAAATTAATTGTGTAAATTTTGTTTTCACTCGGATGTGACATTAATTAAGTGTGATATGAAATGTTTGATGCAAAATAAATTTACACAATTTATCCAAATGCTCTCTTAATCACAAATTTGAATTTTGAATTTTTAAATGTTTGAGTCAATTCTACATGCTGTAAGATTGATTATGTACATTGTAAAATTGACACAAAATAAGAAAATGCTAATATTAATTTAAAAAAAAAGTTCAAACAAATGTGAAGATATACAAAGATAAATAGAACCGAAAATTAATGTAAAGATTTTTATGTATATTTTAAGAAAAGCCTCTCGACTTCATAACATCAAATACATATTAAACAACATTTATCAATGTATAATTGTTTTAAGTCATATAATACGAATGGGTCGAAAACTTAACGGCAATTTGCATCACTGCACATTTCACGATTACAACCACGTAGACCACCGATTTTTTATTAAAAAAAAAACGAAAAGAACAAAATATGTTGTTATTTTTCTAATCTTAAACATGAATGATTTGAACAAAACAAGAACACCACGTAAGATAGGCGATTGATTGTCCTTTTGAGTGTTTGTTCCTTTTTTAAGATTTGGATCGAGGAATCTTCAAAATTTTAACCAAATTTTAAGCATCTCGGATAAATATATATATATACACATGTAAGTTGCATTCAAACAGTATACTCCACAAAACGCTCGAATCAAAAACAAGAATGCCTAAAGAGAGTCTGGCTAAAACAAAGGATCAGTAGCCCATAAACTTTGGCACATATTTCGACTCCTACAGTTTTTCTGATCTCTCAAGAAAGGAAATTCCTACCTATAGAGCAGGACAAAACAATCCCTGTTTTTTATCACCATTATTCTAATCATAAAACATACTCGTTGAGCGGCGACGGAAAATCCGAAGGATTAGCTAAAGCTAGAAAGATTCCTTTGTTGTTGTTTTGGGGCAATTTTGATCATCGCATTGCATTCTAATTTAGCATTAGAAGGGTTCCTGGTGCCCATTACATTTCACTCATTACAGCAACAAAGCAAAAGAGGAAGGCACTCAGGCATTTCTCAATTTTACAGGCAAGTATTTTGGTATCTTCTTCTCAAATTCTAAGCTCTGTAAGATTGGACTGTACCCACCCGGTACAATTTTGTAAATGGGTTTACTTTTGACAACATACAGAACGAGCTAAATGTTCAATTTCAAATGGGCTTTGTTCTAACAGCACACATAACCACGCAGTTGTCCAATTTCAAATAGGCTTGTTTTTTAACTGCACACTGATTGGCCTGTGCTAACCTGGTCCATTAGTTTAGGATTATTTTGTTGTTTTGGGTCAAATGTTAAACCTGTTGAAAGATCAGGAATATCAGATTATCTATTGATGATTACATAATAGTTTGTTGAATGCCGTCTTTCCCATTGCCAAATGCTCTTTTAATTCCAAATAGAGAGTAAAAAATCTTCCAAAGTTTAGCTGCTGCATTCTCAATTTCAAAGATTTTATGACAAAAATCAGTAATGAATCTTCAAAGGGTTAGCTGCTCCATTTTCAAATTCAATTATTCCATCAGAAGAATATTCAGTACTCATTTTGGAGGTTTATTAATTTTAAAAGAAGGGTTTTTGTAAAGTCATCAGAATTCTTTGATGCTTTGGGTATTATTGAACATAAACGAAGTTGGAGCATATATAATTTTTTAGTGGTTATAAGTTAACACGTGTTTGCGTGGTTCTTTTAGCTTTAGTATCAGGCCTTCAAAAATAATGTTCTTTTCCTATATTATTTATGGTTGTTCGAGCTATTATAGCATACGTAACGTGTATTGTAACTTCTTGTGCTTGAGAGACGTTTCATCCGAAGATAATAACATAAGTTCTTTCTTTGTGTTTCTCATTGTGAAATGCACTTCGACTCCCAATAGATTAGTAATAATTTTGAATCTTCACAGGGTTGGCTGCACCATACTCAAATTCTGATATTTTTATGAGCAGAAGGGTTTCAATTCAGTTGTTTGTTTATTTCATTTTTTCATACAATCTTGTTTATTTGAAACAATTTTGGCTTTGTCTAACTGGAAATTGCATTTACTGGCAGCAGGTGAATTAAAAAGCCAAGATTTAACCATGGAAAATAATGGTGATGCTGATTTTAAAGTTCCACTTCTCTCAAGTTCTGAGGTGTCTCTCTAACTCTGCTTCTGTCTCTCCTAACTCTTCTTCTTTCTCTCCCATGCATCCCGTGAATGCATTTTCAAATTAAATGTTTCTAGGTTACAACCATTAGAGGCAGAAATTAGAGTGAGAGTGTCCTGCAGGTGTAAGCATCCATGCATCAGCCAAGTGGCTTTACATAGCATTTCTTTTGCTGGATAACCTGCATATATGACGCGTAACTTTGGGACTAAGTTTCATAAGATCAATTTTCTCTTTTACTTTTATATTTTTTGAAGAAACTTTTGATCATAACAGTAGCTAAATTTTGATTACAATTTCTAAAAACTCATTCTAGTGAGTACATGTACACCATAAAAGATCATTTGGCAAGATCACAAAAGACTAAAGAATCAAGGCAACTAGATTTCAATTGTCCTATTAAGCAATGCTTAGTGTTTGAGTCGCTTTGAGCCACACAGAATTATACAAAGTCGATGATTGCAATTTAGATAACAATCAAGAATCAAGATAAGTAAAATCCTCTACTAATTTGTTATCTTTTCATTGATTTAATTCTTTTTACTTATAGTTTCACCCATTAGGGATTCTTTTCCATGTTTGGTTTCTGCTTATTCAAAATTTTGAACTGTTTATGATCAGGGGGTAGTGATGGCTATGATGACACAATTTAAGTGAGACTTTATATACAATCTTATGTGAAAAGACTTAATGTACGTTCCATTCTTTAGATAAATACAGATAAGTGTTTATCAGAGATATTGAAATTCCATCTTTTGTGTAAAAGATGGATTGAAGAAGAGGAGAGACACATCAACGTTTGAAGGAATTCTTTGCTTCATATCGAGACTCTACAAGGCTCCCATTTATGATGACTTTTTTGTATAAATCTTTTCAGTATGATCCTTGTGTAGAAGAATTAAAATTGCAATAATCAACAAGACAAGAAATTGCAAACGACTTTAAAGGACTGCTAAAATGTGATCCTGGTTTGCCTAGACTTATTTAAAAATGGGAAATAAATGTCTCAGTACTTGATAGCATTAATGTATTGATTGTTGTTTTGAAGAAATAGATACAAAACCTTTTACTTGTACTGGTTTGGTTTTATATGCAATTTTAATAGGAGGGTGAGATTCAATTTGAGCTATTAACGATGTATATGGTTTGCAATTGCACATCATCTCATGAAACCTAATGCTGATAGCCTGATAGTGAGATCAAGATACATTCGGATGTTTATGCACCTAGAAAGCTAGGAGAATATTTTTCTAATGAAAGCACCGTGATCATGCATTTCTAAATGGTGCGAAGATTTGGTGCCCTTATTGGAGACCTCATGATTGTATTAGATGTTCTGCTAAGTGTGAGACTTTATTTTAGCTATGAGTTGTATTTTGAATAATTTTGGGGGTTCCATGGTGTCCCTCAGAATGTGCTTACTTTGGACATTGGGCTTATGTGTGTTTTATTTCAAAATGACCTATGAAAAATGAAGCCGAATTGAACTTAAAGGAATGGATCCTTGCTTCATTCGTGTGCTGAATGCATTTAGCTGTTCAATTTGAGCCAAACCCATTGGCACGCTGTTATGTCATGCTCAAGGAGTAGATTTTTGTTATTGATTCAAGATAGAGATGAGTATTCTGTTAGAATACTTATCATTTTTATGCTGGCAGTTCTTCTTAATGGTTTTTAGACAAAAATCAATTACTCTATCAAGTTTTTGGAAAAAAGATCTATACTGTGAAGCATGCATTCCACCATGTATTCTGGATGTATTATTAATTTTACTATTTTACTTATACAAAATGTCATGAGGCATGATGAAAAATCACAATGTGACTGCTATAGATGCAAGACATTTGCTATGGCCAGAAAAACAGAAAATCATTAATTTGGAGGATAAACATAGCTAGGGAAGAATGGTTACTCATGAGTCAATGACTTTTGTTTTATGGGCATTTAATATTTCAGAATGTGCTACTTTCTCAGGCTTACTTATGCTGTGGTGAGTTTTTTGGGCCTCCAAACCAGATATCTGTTGGAGAGAAATCCCAAGTAAATAATGAAGTTTAGAGAACCTGTGGGGCAGACTTTAGTTAAGACAGTTTCAGAGCATACAATTCTTTTATTTCTACTTTTTGACTCTATATAAAATTCATCATATAATATTGTTGGTGTGGACTCAGTAGAGCGGCTAAAGCAGATTTCTTATGCAGTCTAGCTGGAAGACTTGCAAAATGCTTATTATAACAGGCTAGTGATAAGAGGGTGAGTAAGCCCAAACCCTGACTTTGAGAACGCATGTTTTGAATAATCGATAGAGGGACAGTCCCTCCTATTGTCTATGTAATGAAGCTATTGCATTATGTAAGCAGTTCTCTGTTTCATGTATGACAAAGACTAGTCATCTTATGTTGAAGGATTAGAGTTGAATTAACTCGATTTGTTATATCATTTGGTTCTCAACCCCATAGTAATTACTGAAATTTTTGTTTTGAGTAGGCTGATTTTCCCAGTACCTAGAGAAAAAAAGAAGCTGAGTTCTGATACCAGTTTGGAGTCTAAATTCATGAATAATTCTGTGAGGGATTAGTGAAGTTCCTGTTTGAATTGTACACCAATTTATCTATTACTTACAGGAAATCGAGTAGTTTGAGTCCTGATACTGGTTTGAATTTTGATTGGTGGTTGTTTGCTACCATCTTGATTTTATTTACTGGTCATTTGGTAACTGGCTCATAGAACAAAACATGCAATTTGGTCAAGGATTGGGCGTCCAGTGGAAGGTAACTGACCCAAGCAGCTCCACACACAAAACCAATTCAACAGCAGCAAGGGTTAATAACACTTATAAATTAAGATTCAAAGCTCACATTACAATTTTTTCCAGGCACACAATCTAATGACAGGGCAGTACATCAAATCAGAGGTTCAAACTACAAAATGTAGTACAGAAAAGAATTCACATTACACTTGCAACAGGCATGCAGCCCAGCAGCAGGGCTTTACAACTAACTCAGAAATTCTCAACACTCAGCCTGGACGTCGTCATCCTATGATGTCTAGCAGGAAAGGCATTCTAGCTTCTTCGTCATATAACCTTCTGTCCCTCTTCTATACCTGTTCCTTCTACCTGCTTCCTGATTCATATACATATGTGTTTACTTTATAACAGATATATGTTCATAAAGTAGTAACTGCTGGTCAACAGCATCTGCCTGTCAGAACAAGGCCGCTGCCAGCAACAATATCCAAGCCAGAAATAGGAAGAAATGCCCTGCAGAATGAAATAAACATCTGACAGCCAATAAAAGGTATATTCTACAATGCATGAAGGAAATAATGTTTATGACAGAGACTGCCATCAGCATTCAGAGATTGGTGCAGGAATAAAATGCCTCGCAGAAGACCGTTGCTACAGTAACTGCCTGTCAGAATTGGCAGGAAATAAATACACATGCCCCTCAAAAGAACTGACAACAGCCATAGAGGCTTGACCCATGGATTGGAACAGGCAAATGGAGGATAATCGCCCGTGCTGCAGGTGATAGATACCAGGTCCAGCATAATAGGTGCTGTCAGAATTGTCATTGCAGCCAGGGATAATATCCACGTCCACAATGAGATGCTGTGAGAAAAGCAGTAAAAATGTTTAGTATGAAGGTGCTGTTAGAGATAAATTGCCCAGCAAAGGTAACTCTTGCTGCAGGTAAGTGATTGCCCAGCATAAGGGATTGAAAAACTGTCAGCCTTAAATAGGCTCTACCCACAATCTCATTTAGAACATTCCCAGCAAAAAAATACTGTCCAACAAAGGTAACTGTCACTGCAGGCAAACACATTCTGCAATAAATAGCTGTCAGAACAGCAGATGCTACATCCAAAACCTCTTTTTAGGAATAAAATACCTAACCTAAAGGATAAAATGCCTGCCAACAGTCACAAATGTTTGAAGGAATGCCACATGGGAAGTTCCAACAACATGCCATGCCAGACATGATAGCAGATTTGACCCACCAAAAGACAAAAGAACCTGAAAACATACACAGAAAATCAAAGCAAAATCAAAATTGAACAGTCATTGTTTTTGGGTGAGCAGGATTGCCTGTGGACCTGGGTACTCTTGCATCGGGATAAGTGAATCTTTCCACTTCACACTAGTTGGGTGATGAATTGACCCTGCTTCAGTTTTACAATGACAAACTGGCTGCAATTGTAGGTGTTACTCTTACTCTAAGTTACCGGATTCGCTCAAGAAGGCCCCAAGTTCGAGTCGGGTTCAATCCAGGTCCGGAATTCGGGTGCGGTCCATGAAAATTTGCTCCGGGTCCGTCTTTTGGACTGTGGGTTCGGCCAGGGTCCGGACCATGACTGTGGGTCCGGATAGGGTTTGAAAATTTCGAACCTGGTTCGAACCCGAGTTCTATTCCGCGCCCAGGCGCGTTTTTTCACTTTTTTTTTCATTTTTTAATCCTTTTTGACTCGTTTTGACTTTTAATGACTTTTTTTTTTTTTAACCCTGCCTCAAAAACATGAAATAGGTAAAGTGAAACTCATTTACCAATTTGTGAATGAGAAAAAAGGATTTTTTGCCTCCATTGCTGAACTTTCTCTTTTGCTTGCACAAGCTGGAATAGACTTGAAGGCTGATCGTAGATTGTTCAAAGTTGATTGTTGTGCTATTCCTAAGCACTTGCAAGTGTCTATTCGTTGCTAAGAAGATCGTAGAGCAAGATTTCTTCAAAAGAGGTAGGTTTTTGAAGTTTTTGATTATTTTTTTTACATTTTTTTTCACAAGTGAACTTCAACTCTTTTGTTTTGTTTTACTTTTCATTCCTCTAAATGTCTATAACACATGTTCAATTTTTTCATTTTTTTGGAATTAATTAAGTCTTTTAGTTTCAAATTCAATGAATCAATACCAAAATTTCAATATGTTGTGCCTAAGGTATTCACTATTCCATATTACAATGGCAACCGGTACCTCGTCAGGCTCAATCCAATCTCGTTTCAAAATAAACCCAACCTCTCCCCTTTGGAAAAATGTAGAAATGGTTCAACAACTTCTAGGTGGTGGAGGATATGTTTGGATTTGTAGTCATTGCAATGTTCAATATTTGAGCTCATACAGTCGAGTAAAAGGGCACTTGTGCGGGATCCCTGAAATAGGCATTAAAAATTGTCCAGGTGAAAACAATAATGGCATTCCAAAAGATATAGTGTTGAAATATATTGCTAAGCAAGAAAAGGCAGACCAAAAAACAACCAGTGGTAAAACAAGCCATCCTTTGAAGAAAGGATCTCGATCCATGAAACCCCCTACACCACCTTCTTATTTTCCACCTACAGAAAGCCATCCATTTATGGACATCCCTCAAGAGCAAACCATGCCATCTTCAAATAAAAGATCTAAGGGACCGTTGGAAGCTTCATTTCAGAATGAGGCAAGAGAGATTGTTGATCAAGACATAGCAAGATGTGTCTATGCCAATGGATTGGCATTCAATGTTGTTCGTTCACCATATTGGCAAAAAATGGTGAAATCTATTAATGAGGCTCCAAAGGGGTATAAGGGCCTAGGTTTTGAGAAGGTGCATTGCACCTTATTGGAGAAAGAGGTGAAACATGTAGCAGACTCTTTGAAGCCCATAAGGGATTCGTGGATCGAAACAAGGGTGACCATAGTTTCTGATGGATGGAAAGATGCAAGAAATCGCCCATTGATCAATGTTATTGTTGTGTCCCCTAAAGGGGCAATGTTTTTGAGAGCAGTGGATTGTGAAGGTTTTATGAAAGAAACATTCAGAATAAAAACATCAAAGGCCAAGCTCTCTTGAAAGTGGGCCGCAAAATGATTCCAAGGTTTCTTTAGTCGGGTCTCGACGTGTAGATAAGTTCAGTGGTCGTTGTGATTTGCTGGTAATGAACAAGGGGACTTACGTAGAAAGTCTGCACAAGCTAGGGACTTAGGAAATTTATCTTTGTAGGTTCTCAATTAGGACTTTCAATTGTGGATCTCAAAAAAAATGGCAAAAAGAATAGGGTTCAGAGAATCTAGTCTAAGCCTAAGAAATCAAGAGACAGTAAGGACTTGGTGAAGCGAAATAAACCACACTTTGTTTCGCCTCCTGCAGGACAACATACGCAAAGTGGGTGCAATCTTCAAGGGGTTTGTGAGAATAATTTTCAAACCTCGAATAAGGTTGAAGTTAGGCTTCCACACTTAGGAGCTCAGGCTAACTTTACGCATCGGATGAAAATCATTCATCCGAAGAAAGTATGAGCTACACTTCACCAATGAGTCGCCCGATCAATCTTTATTCAATTAACAACTTTCAAAGCAAATTCTATCTAAGCTAACTTTAATTCTAATCTATGGTGGAAGATAATATGCAACCTCGCTTACTATTCAACAATAAGAAGTGATTCAAGGCAAATCATGCTCAAGAGCTTTTATCTTCAAAATAGTCTCAATGCGACAATATACATAACATGTCTCCACAGATTACATCCATCACAATGAGCTCAATTTATAGGAAGAAAAATTACAATTCAATGGCCAGGATTGATTTCAAATCAACGGGAAGATTACAAAATAAAACCCTAATTAGGGTTTGTTGCAACTTTCGACCAATGAGAAAATTACATTTGAGGACACTTGTCCTTTTGCTAAATATAAATCAACAATAAAATAGAAAGTTGTTATATGTTGATTTGGAACAATTTGATTGGTTGGAAGATGACGAGGTGCCAGGGTCAGCGTGCTGGATTTTTCCTTGGTTGCTTCTTTTTCAGAACGTGCTTGCCTTAGAATATTTTCCCTGGTGATGACTCTGTCCGTTGTGCTTGTTCCTTCCTAACTTTGATCTTGGATTCCTTTCAAGTGTCTAGAATTTGGAGAAGAATGTCTTTGTGCTTTCGCCACAATGGAGGAAATTGGAATTTCCTCTATGAAGTATTTCCTAGACTTAGCCAAATTTTGGCTATTCAGGTTCATTTTGTAACATCATCTGGATCATTCAACACCATGCTCGAACGAACTTTGCCTGTGGATTTCCTTCAATTCTGAATCTGGCTTGTGCTATGTAGGACAAATTCCATCCCTGGACAAGAATGTTATTCACTTCCTCTTTATTTTCCTCTTCACCCTTCCTGTTTTCAGTCCAACACTTAGTGGAGGTGGGGGCTTCACATATTGAGTTTTCTCTCTCGGATGATGCTTCCAGCCTGAAGCAACTACTATTGAGCAAGAGCGGATTTGCTAGTGTTAGCATCTTGTGCGAGTGCCACTAATGCTATTTGTGGTTCTACACAAAATGTAGCATCTAATGATGCTGATGATGCTGCTTTTTTTGATGACCCATATGATTCAGATTGATCAATGATCAATAATTATTAATGGCTGATTGTAAACACTTGACATTTTTATGTTTGAAGTTTGAACTTTAATTTATAATTCTATATCATGACATTTGACTTTTGAGTATAAAGTGGTGGTGTATTTTTGCTATGTTATTTGACTATTAATATGGTGGTGTATTCTGAACTTAATTACTGCTGCAAATATGTATATATTTCTGATTTTTATATGTTTTTGTATTACCGAACCCAAAACGAACCCAAACCCCAAAATTTTTTTTCCCGAACCGGCAAACCGGGTTCTCGAACCCGAACCCGAACCCAAAACCGAACCGGTGACTTAGCTCTTACTCATTACTAATTATCTAGATTCTATATAGATAAGGAAAATATAAAAGGGGTAACAGTCTTTTGACATTGCACATTCAAATGATTGATTGAATGATTAAAATCTGGGAATTTATTGAGAAAAGGCACACAATCTTGAATTATTAGTGTGTATGTGCATTTTGTCTACTTCATTTGAAAATGTCAAAGATTTTATTAAAATTCCTTCAAAGTACAATAATTTAGGAACCTATGTCAAAGTAGACTACCAATCAGCATTGAGGATCTTTTGCTTCACATTCTTCCCTTGAAATGGTAATTGATTATCGTTATTCGTTATTCAACAAGGAGAGGAATACTCCTTTAATAATAGTTTACAAGACGATGTTTCTAAAAAGAAATAGTTGTGAACAAAAAAAATAAACTGAAAGTTGCTAAAACTAACTAAAGCAAACTAAGTTAATTGGAAGTAATCTAGCAACTAACTAACAACTAAGATGACCATTAAATATTACAATAATACTTTAATATCCCTTTAGTTGTGCTGGTTTCTACTTGCCCACCCCTTAGCATTAATCATCTTTAATTTAGAGGCTCTTGAATATCAAGAATCCTCTCCAACAAGTATAAGTAACTAGCATATCTAGTCACCACAAATTTGAGGAATTCCTTTTTGAAAAAAGTTATGAAGAGAGCAAGTGAGGTGTGATGGTTGCAAATGAACATCTACATGTCTCTAGTTTCTACCATCATTACCTTCACCCAATCTATTTATTCAATGTCTTTTAATGCATTGTTGAACATGTGAACACAACATGGGGTCCAAAAAATGTGTTTGTAAGCATGTCTACCATCATACCAACTAGTCTACAAATGTGTGTTGAGCCAGTGAAAATTTGTACAACATTTAAGGCCCCAATCTCCTCTATGGCCTCTCTCAAATTTTGAAATTGGAAGCTTGCTTTCTTGTGCTTTTGTGAACAATTAATAACTCTTAAGAAATTAAGAGTCAAATGTAGATGTGATTATGATATTGATGATTGGCTGATGTCTTATATCGATCCACCCATCCATGATAATTTGAGCAACTTGTTCTTAGTCAAGTTTGTCTCATGTCCTTTATAAGCAAACTTACCTTAAAATACTCTTTATCAAAAGGTTATAAGTACTCTATGTTTTGTAGGAGGGCATACGAGGAACCAATGGCATTTGTTTTTTTCAACATTTCTTTGGAATAAGAATACGCCACATGAAATGGGAAGGCATTAGCAAAGAAAAATTTAGCAATCATAGAATCTACCTCTTCTCGTGATTGCACATTCAACGTCCTTGCAATACTAGTAGCCTTTCTCTTTCCTTTGGTAGAACCCTCTCCCCTTTGACTCTCAACTTCCATGGTATGCACAATAGATTGCATAAAATCTATTGGTACAATCTTTTTTCTTGTTTCATCCTTTATGTGCAACCTGGACACTCGGCCTTGTTAGCTAGATTTATATTTTCACAACCTCTTACCTCATTTCCAGTTATGCACAAAAGATAATAGTAAAACCTTGTGTAGTTGCTCTTGTAATACTTTTGCACACATGACATAACCAATGTCTATAGGATTCACAAATTGCAAAAGGGGTTTTTGGGATTGAATGAACCTTTTGCATAAGATTTTAGTATAGTGGAAGGGCATTAAAATGGGTTACTTCTCACTTCACCTACAACATTCACACCTAGAAGAACCCCTAGTACCTCAATGGCTTGTTTAGTGAATGTCAACCTCATCACTACCATAACTCTCACTGCTGCTCATATTGCTTTTTTTTTTGATAAAATATCTACAAACATTAGAAAAAACCAAAAGAAATTGTCTAAGTGTTTGAAACTTTGAAGTGAAGAAAAGAAAATTCAAAAGGATTTATGAAAATGAACAATTGATGTTGAACTTAACTCAACTAATGCTGTTTTGATACTCTCTTGTCTTCTTCTTGCTATCATTCTCTTTTCTTCTCCTCTCTTTGTCTTCTCACAAAATGATGGAATTTTATGTTTTTAAGTGTCTTTATTTAGAGTTGTGTGAAGGGGTATGGGGGGTCTTGTGGGCTTCTCTACCCTTTCCTTTTTTGTTTGTTTTCAATTTCTTTATTTTTTTTGCTTGCTGGGTCATAGGGGATGTCTAGCACCCTTGAGACGGATGGGGGATGTTTATACATCCCTTGGCCATCTTGGGGATGCCCCCTACCATTTTCGTGGTGTTTCTAGGATGTTCCTGAATTTGTTGATGATTGAGAATGGCCTTGGCAAGGATCCCCAAAACATTTTGAGGACAAGAACAGCTGGAAATGTCAAGGGTACACCTTCCTATGTAACTTTAATCTTTTTCTATTAGTTCATGCATGGGGCCCATCATATAAAAAGGATATTCTTTATTGTCTTTTTGATGTTGGAATTCTTTTTCTCAGATACAAATGATTGGGAAATGGATCAAGGCATTTCTGTTTTGACAAACTCTTTGGAAATATTTCTTTGGCATTGTAGCAATTATATTTGCACAAAATGTGTTTGGTTATGGGAGAGTAAGGGGCATGGATGATGACATAGCAACTATTTGCTCCTATAGAAATTTCTGTCATCATTTTATTGACTATTTCATCCCAATTCTAACTCTTCATGTGGTTGATGTTCATGAGTACGATTATATAAAATGTCTTACATATAGCTTTTGCTTCTCCAATTCTCTCTAATCCACAATAGCAATAGAAATTAATTTGTGTATGTTCTATTCAAATTACATTTATGCAGTTGCATTTATCTATTATCAAAACATGCCAAATACATTGTGGATTTTAGGAATTTATTTAATCATGTGACCATTGTGTTTTTTTTTTTGATTTGTTACATGGAGAACAAGAAATCCACCCTTTACTCAGTTTCTTGATTTATCTCCTTCTCATGTAGATAGATAAGCTACTACTAAAAATTGAATATGGTACATGCCAGGTTCTAAGCAGATTGCAAGAGAAATTAGGCAGTCACGGCGAGCAGCCTTACCCTGCCATGTATTCTAGCATATTTGGTGGTGTGACAACAGATCCAGCTCTTATGGTAATTCCCATTGATGATCACATGGTTCATCGAGGACATGGTGTGTTTGACACTGCTTTGATAATTGATGGGTAATGATTCTTTTTCACAAGTCTATGTCAAGTTTCAGTAAAAGGAAGCAAGTTTCTTTTCTCATTTTCTTTTTTGTCATCATGTTTTTAATGGGTGTTATTCATGTCATGTTATTATATCTTTCTGCTTCTGTCTCTCTTTAAATAGCATATGTAGATATGTACAAAACATGCTCCTTGTCAAGGGTCAAAATTTAGAACTGTTTAAACTTTAAAGTGTCCCATCCAAAATAACAAAAATGTCGTAAAAGGCATATAAAATTCTTCTTAAGGTACCAACAATTATCCACTTAAAAGAAGCTATAACAATTACAAGATAGGAGAGCTATGACTGATCTTGTGTAAGGTGAATAAAGGGCACAGCCTGAGTAATCTTATATACTTTGATATCTCATCATCATTTATAGTAGGACCATCAGGTAAGCATCTAGAACTGCAGCATGAGAGCTACAGTAGTAGACAATAGAGGATGACCAGACACAATAGGAGTAGCAAGTGTAGTAAGATTGCTTCAGATGTACTTTTGCTCCTGTGCAATGTTCCTGCTTCAGATGTACTTTTGTGAAATTTTTGAATATATTTGTGATCATTGTAATCTTTGTTATCAACAAACATCTAAAGTAGGGAATCTTTGTAATCTTTGAATGAGTTGTTTGAATGAAATAACCTGTTCTAGCTAGTCTATATGAGCAATGCATATGAATGTGTGGATATTTTAGAATTAATCATTTTGATTGAGACTTATTTACAATATTTCAGATTTGAGTATTTTTACATAAAATATTTACTAAGGGTCATAAAACTTGTATTAGAGCATCGATCTTGCCAATCTTTTGAGTTCAAAGAGTTGTTAACAATTGATAGGGAGATTAGTTATCGAAGGAGAGAAAATAAAATTGAAATAGACCCATTGACCAAGCACAAAATCTAGTCCAAGAAGAAGCAGTGGATGCAGATCAAGAGAGGAGAGAATTAATGGAAACCATGAGATTTGTCAATCATGGGAAATAGGAGCTCATTAGTCTTTTTAAATGAATGCTCCAAAACCCTAATGAAAACTTGTTTTTTACCTCCTTGGGTGAGGGAAATCAAGGAGAATCTTCTACCCCTAGAATGAATTAGACATTTGGAGTAGCTATTGGTTCTAGGCTACCAAAAGTTACTTTTATGCAAAAAGAGATGGGGCAACCAAAAGGAGAGTTCATAGACTGGTAGGATGATGTAGAAGCCTTCCATATTGAATATAGAGCATAGAGTTATTAATTTTGTGTTGACATTTCTTTTATGAATTTTTGCATTTTGAAAACAAAGAATATGCCCAAAAGTGAGAGGTGATAAAATCAAAACTAGATTAATAAGGATCTTTCGCATTAGATGGGGAAGCTATCAGTTCCTTCATTTGATGGGTTCAACAAGTGTTTGGCTCGTTCTCGAATCTAGAAGTTAAATACTTACTTTTCTTTAAGTCTAATGTATGAGGAAGAGGCCATCAAATTTGCTATGCTTCACCTAGGAGTAGTAGCTCTTGAATGGTGGTACCATGGCCTAATCACTCAAGTTCATGGCCATATCATCACATATAATGAGTTTAGCTAAAAGTTGATTGATAGATTTGAAAGCATGTTGAGAGCCACTTTAGAGAGTTCGCACAATTGAGGCAGAATAGTTTAGTAGAAAATTATGTGGTAGATTTTTAGAGGCTTGTAGTAATGGTGCATAATGTTTCAAAACTAAGTTACCGGTCCTGGTATTGGTTTGGGTTCGGGTTTGAGGGTTTGGTTCATGGGTTCAGTCAAATTTTTTTTTGGGGTTTGTTCGCCCATACAAAAACATATAAAAATTTGCAGCAATAATTAAGTTCAAAATACACCACACATAGCATCTTATATTATATAATAAACAAAACCACTATATTAATAGTCAAGTATTAGTCAAACTCGAATGTCACGATATGTATTAAAGTTAAAAAATAATAATGTCAAGTGTCAACAATCAATCATCATTGATCAAAAATCATCATTGTAATGTCATAAAATTGCACCCCTTGTAATTTCACATACATTCTTGTATCCACTTTAGTGTCCATTCCCTTAGCATTTGTGTTGGTTCATTTTAGCCCCTGCATCAGCCTTTTTCCTTCTCAAGATGCTCAGGGCCCCCTTTTAGTAGCTACCCTTGTGCGTCAGCTTTGCGTCAAACCTTGTGCTTCTCTCATGCTTGTCGTTTTGTAGTGTGATATGTTTGGACACTAGCATGCCATGCAGACGTCCGTGTGCCATGCTAGCGTGCTATGACGTTTTGACATTCAAATGACCATTTCTGAGCATGTTTGCCACTTGTCTGCTACTTTTGTTAGTGGTAATGGCCTGGGATGCCTTGTGACGGCTCGGGAAGCTTCTTTTCCCTCCTATTCTCTCTTTAAAAGCTATCTTTTCAATCCATTTGGTCTTCTTCTTGGTCTCTCTCTTGAGCTCTCGCTTCTCTTTCTCTCTTGCTATCTTTCTTGCATAGCTCTCTACAACTTTCAATAGCAATCTCAAGCTCTCAAGTTCTTAGAACGCTCTTTGCAACTCTTTTGGCTCTCACAAATCTATCTCTCTCCTTGGCTCCCTCAAGCCTTGCAGGTGATATCTCTCCCATCTTGTATCTTTGAGCATCTTGGGATCTCACATATCCTTTATTTATTGCATCTCTATTTTGTGATATGGGTTCTCCTCCTTGAGCGGGGATTGCTTTTATCACTTTGCATTCATTTTATTTTTTTGCTTATTATTTCTCTCTATCTATCTGATTGTCGTGGAGGTGGGAACACCGAAACGGGGGTTTGACTGCGGCAAGCCCTTAAACAGCCCCAACATTTTCCCCTCGATCTTATGTGTGTAGGTGTTGAAGATATCTATGTGCTGGAGGCTCCATTTCTTGGGTTGTTGTGAACATCTTCGATCTCTTATCCTCTTTAACTTTATCATCTACTTTACTTTATTTCAGTTCTATTGTATTCTATTATTTTCCTATACTTTGGAAGTTCTCAATAATTAGATTGTTAGTAGTCGCTTTGCTTTTTTCTATGATATTCTCGGTTTCTGATCCGTACGAGACACCAGCGTGCCTTTGGGACTACAACGCGCCGTGCTGTCATCCTTGTTTTGCGCTACCGTCCTTTGGCCGAGAGCTCGTCAATCTGTCCAGAAAACCTTCGTGATCTACTCTTTCTAATTTTGAAACTCTCGCTTCGTTCGTGGAGGTAGTTTAGGGAAGTTCGCTCCTTGGGATTCTCTTGATAATAAAGAGACTCATGAGCAGCGAATCCCCCTTCTCTACAATCATATGGGTTTTCAAAAATATCATCATCACCATCCATATTAGATGATGTACGTACTGGTAAATTAGAAGAACCACAAATAGTGCCATTGGCACTAGCACTAGCACTCTCATGCTCGCTAGTTGGCTCATCGTCAACATCAAGTGCAACAAAGTGAGAATTGGAAGAATCCAAGTCAATATGCTTTGGCTCGATATCCCACTTCCTTGTGTCCCCTTCCTTGTAGCCACTTTCTTTGTGTGTAAGGAGCCGCAAGTTTGAATGCACTTACACCAAGTTCTCTACCTTTTTTACGTATAATCAATTGCGCTTTACTGAGTGGATGGAGTATACGCTCCAATTCCTCTTAGGTGTAGATGAACTAGCAACCTATTAAGACAAAATTAGAGAGTTAAGAGTTAAAAAATTAAAAAATTTAAATTATAAAATTAAAATATAAATAAAACTTAAAAACAATTATTTTATAAAACTTGCTTGCAATAAAATTTTGATAGCAAGAGGTTGTAGGTGTGTGAATGATTGGCCATGGAAGTACCACCAACTATGAGCATCAGCCTTATACTTGTGTCGAAAAGCATTAATAATAAAGTGGTTGAAGTGGGCAAAATCCATGAACTCAACCCTCACTGCATCCTGCATGTCAAGATCAATGAAGAGTTTGTGAAGTGCTGCCTTGTACCCTTGATTGACTTCCACATCTCTATATGGGGCAACTCTGTTGACATGGAAAGGAGCTCAACACTATAATATTTGGGACTCAATCCAAAGGCAAGAAGATGTAGCAAAGTGGTCATTTGGTTCCATTTCTTTTCAATTGTTTTGTGTAGTTGTTTGGAGAAGTTTTTCTTTAGGATCTTGCTCTTTTGCATTTATGATAGCTTTCATCTTCTCAATCATTGAGTCAATGCCATCATATCTCACCCAAACAAGGCCTATCCAATATCGGTATAATGGATCATGCTCAATATGGGCCTAGTGAAACTGAGAAGATACTCAACATGATCCCACCAAATGTCATCTAGGCTCTTTTTCTTGACCTTTGTTGCTCTTGTAGTGTTAGATTACCTCCATATGGACCAATTTGGGCCATATTATAAAGTGCCTCACGAACTTTCACAAGTCATCTCAACACAACTGTGTTGGAGGCAAAACAAGTCTCAACAATCTATTTGAAAATCAAAATTGAAAAAATAAAATTTACAAAAATTAAAATTAAAAAGTTTACAAAAGTGAAACATATTTAACTTACCTTCAACAACTCCAGTTAAAAGTATGTTCTAAATATGTCTTGTGACATATGGTGGTTGGTGATGAACATTTGATCTCTTCGGCCTTAGCATTCACCTGCTTGATCCAATCAATTTTGGTGCCAATTTTTGGTAGCATAAGGTTGAGGGAGTGGACAGCACAAGGTGTCCAAAAAATTTGTGAATAACAGTCCTCAACCAATAACCTAGGTGCTCTACAATTTTTGGCATTGTTTGATACAACTTGCAAAACATTTCGAGGGTTGGCTTATTCAATGGCTTGACAAAGAATGTTAGTGTAATGTTGTAAATTGCATCCTATGCAATTTCACATTGCATATGCCTTCCCCTTTAGTTACAATTAAGATAATTATGCTCTTTAATCCCAATTTCAATCCAAACCATCCTTCAACACCTTGCATGTCCAGTTCCTTGATTGTTAAGTCTGATTTTCGCTCGGACGGGTGCACGCCCCACAAAACATCCACGCACTGCACTAGTGTCCCATGAAAATCCGTGACTGTGTTAGCCATTGTGATGTTACACTTGTTGCGTTTCGGCAGTGTAACACCTCTGCCAACCTGCACTTTCATCAAGAATCATTCGGGCATGCTATTTTGAACCAAAACCTTCCCTCTTTGCCTTAAAACTGGATCTTTTGAACTACATGCAAAACTCTTTGGCATTCTACAACACTCTCTAGCTCTCTTTCTCATTCACAACTTTCTAAAATTCCATTGTTCCACCATTGCTATGATCACAGTGACATCTTGCAAAGCTCTTTTGTTATCATTTGAAGAGGTCACTTTCATCTTGAGGATTCTTGTTGCTTCTTCATTGCACCAGCAAGCTACTTTGCTTTTGTGCTTGGGGGTGGTAACTCTTTGAGATTTTCTTTTGAGCATATTGTCCTTATTTTGTTACCATTATCGTTCTTTCCATTGTTTTATGTCTATTTCTATCATCTTGTCTAAGGCTGTCCGTGGAGGTGGGAACACCAAAACGGGGGTTTGACTAAGGCAAACTCCTATACAGCTGCCCAACCCTCTCTTCTGTCTTATGTGTGTTGGTATAGGTGGAGCTGTTTGGAGGGAGTCTTTGATCTCACTAGATGTCTTCGGTGATATTCTGAACTCTCCTTTGTTATTTAAATCATTTAAGTTCATTTAGCATTTCCATTCCTATTATTCCATACTCGCTATGTAGTTGTATTTCATAGTCTTTAATATCCAGAACACTGTACGAAATGTTCTGTGTTTCTCTATGGCAACCTTTGTTATTTGTTCATATAGGACGCTAGCATGACATACTGTCATTCTATAGCCGCGTGTTTGTCCTGGACAAAATTTTTGTCAAGCTGCTTGGGAAAGCTCTGTGCTTTGTACTTTCGGTTTCTAAAGTCCAAAGAATTTAGATAATTTCTATGCTTTATTAAAAGTTAAAACACACATTCAGTTAATTAGTGGGTAAATTTGAAGGTCGTAGTTACCTGAAGGCTTACCTTAGTGGAGGGTTGAAACTTGAATCCTCGAAGGATTTGATTATCCTTCGCAGCAGTTCTTTTTTCATACTCTACAATTAGCAATAAATGCACCATCCTTCACCTCCCGTTCACAATCCATTGCTCTAAAAAACATTGCCCCTTTAGAGGACATTGAAATAAGATTGATCAATGGCCAATTTCTTGTATCTTTCCATCCATAAAAACAATGGACACCCCTATTTCGGCCCATGAATCCCTTATGGGCTTCAAGGACTCCTTTACAAACTTCACCTCTTTTTCCAATAAGGTGCTATACACCTTCTCATAATCGGGACCCTTGTACTCTTTTGGAGCCTCATTAACCTTGCACTCTTTTGGAGCCTCATTAATTTCTTTTAGCATTTGTTGCTAATATGGTGATTGAACAACATTGAATGCCAATCCATTTGCATAGACACATCTCGCTATGTGTTGGTTGAAAATCTCTTGAGACTCATTATGGAATGTCATTTCCAATGGTCCCTTTGATCTCTTATGTGTATAGGCCTCATGTTGTTCAGATGTGGACAAAAATTGGTGGCTCTTTGCAAGTTGAAGAGTAGAAGGTAGTGGAGGGGGCTTCATCCCTTGAGATCCTTTCTTTAACAAAGGATGAAGTGATTTATGGTGTGTTGCTTGATCTGCTTTTTCTTACTCATTAATATATGCCATGACTTGTGATTTTGGAATGGGTTTACCATCTTTTCCTAGGCAAGCTTTGATGCCTAGTCTAAGGATGTGGCATCAATGGCCTTTCACTTGACTATATGAGCTTGAGTATCTAATATCACACCCACTACAAATACAAACATAACTCCCACCACCTAGAAGCTGTTATACCATTTCAACATACTTCCAAAGGGGTTGGGTTTGTTTTGAAGCAAGGTTGACTCATGGAGCTAGAACCAGATGCCATTGTCATACCTAAGACAACAAGCTCAATAAGCAACACTTCAAAGAATTGAAACAAATGAAAACAAAAAAACATATATACAACTTAATTCATATTAAAAAATTAAGCATGTGTTATAAATTCCTAGAAGAATGAAAACAAAACAAAACAAGAGAGTTCATTTGTAAAAAAAAAAATTAGGAAGAAAAACCAAAAAATTGAAAAAAACCTACCTCTTTTGAAGAAATCTTCCTCTACAATCTCTATGGCAACAAATGAACTCTTGCAAATGTGTAGGAATAGCAAGCCAACCATTTTGGATTGTTCACCAATCAGTCTTCAACTCTATTCGTGCAATTGCAAGAAAAAAAAAGGTTCAACAATGATGAACACTATTTCTATTTTTCATTCACAATATGAGAAATGAGTTTGTTTTTGTCTTTTAGATGTTTTTAATACCATATTTTAGGGTTTGGGGGGCAAATTACACTTTGGTCAAAAAATTGTAATTTTGGGGAAATTCGCCAGCTAAGTGCAGGTACCCGCCAAATTCGCTCGAGTTCACCCGGATGAACCCATAGGAAAAAAACAGGACCCTAGGCGGCCTCGTAGGCGGACTAAATTTGGACCCAAACCCAAGACCTCTACTCAACAGACTGGTAACACAATTTTTTTTTAAAAAAGAATCATTGTTTGCTTTGTTGAGGCTTTGGTTAAGCCTTGTAGAGGCCTAATTAAGGCTTTAATTCCAACATCTCTCTAGGAAGCCATCAAGAGGGATTCAACACTAGAATCATCAGTGCTACAAAACAAGTTTCCACCTAAAGCAACTGCTTTTAGGTAACATAAAGGAAATTTTTAGAAAAGGGCATCTTATTCACAAAGGATCACTTAAAACAATTTTTAGCAATTGTTGTAGACGACTACAAGAGGAATAAACTTAGAAAAAAGAAGCTATGCTTTTCTTGCAAGGAACCATGGGAGCTTGGTCATAAATGCCTTGGCAAAGGTCAAGTCTATTGCATTGAAGTGATATTTGATGACAATTCAAATCTTGAACAATTTGAGTTACAACTAGCTATAGAAGAGCACGAACTAGAAAAATTGGAGGATGGAGACACCAATGGAGGTACACTTGCAACTCTTTTTGGAGCACCTATATATTATTCTTTTAGAGTTTGAGGAGTGTTGTCTGGGCAGCAAATCATGGTGCTTATTGATAGTGGGGCCACCTACAATTTCATTGATGAAGGTGTGGTGGTTAAGATAGGTTTGAAAACTAAGGATGTTGAAGGATTTGATGTGATTGTTATTGATGGATTCACTATTCCATGCACCAAATAATTCGACAGATCTACACAACCATGGGAGATCACAAGCTATCTAATGATTTGTACGTTGTGGGTTTAGGGGAGATTGACATGGTTTTAGGTATACAATGGTTGTAATCCCTTTGTGAATTTTCATAGAACTATTAGTCCATGGAGCTCAAGTTTAAATTTGGAGGGAAAGATGTGGTGCTTAGAGGAATTTCTTTTGGAGCATTGTGGGTTGTAACTATTGAAAGGATGGAGAAGACATTCCACAAAGGACAAGTTTCATGGACAATAAGTTGTCTGGTTATGTGTACAAATTTATCCAAGGTAAGTAATGCACTTATCATGTTGATATTTAGAATATTGTGGAAATGCATCATGTGGTGTTTAATGATTTGCTTCCAAGACTATAGCTTGATTGAGGATTCTAGCACACATAGAGTTGGAACTAAGCTCTAAGTTTGTTATGATCACTTCTTATTGCCACCCAAGGATGTACAAGAAAAAGATAGAAAAGTCCATACAGGAGCTCTTGGAGACAGGGCACATTAGGTCTAATTCTAGCCCTTTTTCCTCCTTCATGGTTCTTGTGAAGAAAAAGGATGGCACCATGCAAATGTGTATTGATGATTGATTATTGATTATGAGTTGCATGGAATTGTGTATTTTTCAAAGATTGATTTGAGATCAAGCTACCACTAGATTCATGTAAATGATGAGGACATGCATCAAACTATATTGAAACAATTCTCACTAAACTGCTTTGCTGGTCATGCTCATCACACACTAGCCTATATTGTAGATCCTTGACTGTTGCTATTGCAAATCAATTGAAGCACTATATAAAGAAGAAAATCTAAGGATTCGAAGATTCTTACCATAGACAATCAAGGATTCAGAAAAAGTTCAAATAAGTGTTTGAAGACCTTTTGATTGCAATATCACAGACAAACAAACAATTATCAAACTACCATTTAAAAGTCGTTCTGATTATTGAACTCCAAGTCCATTTGGTGTTAAAAGGATGTCCATATTATTTCAAATTCCAATTTAAACAGAGGCCCTACATGTCTCAATCATGTGAATAAGAAGTTAGGAACAATTTGACATAATTGCAAATTCTTATGCAATTAAAAACCTAAATTGAATTGAGTTTATTCTAATCGTCTAACATTTATCTTACAAATTCAGGATGGCATTGGAGCAAAGCAGCTATATGAATGGTGCACGAGGTTTCAGGTGGTTTCCATGGTTTTTTTTTGGATTTTGCAAGGTTGGATGCCCTCTCCTCGTCAGTCCAACCTTCTTCCATTTGCTGCTTGTTTTTGAGGAATTTTGTAGATTTTGTTGAGGTTTTTTGCTTCAAACTTTTGCCTATTTGTTGTTTTGTTCTTTGATCTGCTTTGTGTTGTTGTGGGTGTTACCATGGAGTAAGGAAGTTGTCAATGGGGTTGAATCCTCTTTGTTTAATCATGCAAATGTGATCAACTTTCTATTGCATGCAATTGAGGAATCCAATGTTGTTCATTCCTTGGGGATTCATCCAAAAAATAATGGATGCTTAAAAAAAGAAAAGATTGTTTGGTTTTGGTCATCAATTAAAAAAATTGTTGACGATGTCTCGTATTTGTCGGCACATACCCTTATTTGTAAGTTTATGGGTCTTCAAATTTCTGTCTTTTTTGGAGAACTGGGTCAAGAAGAATTGGTCTCTAGAAGGTGATTTAGAAATCATTTTGGTTGCCAATGGATTTTTTTGGTGGTTTTTCCCCAAGTGGTAGATTGTAATAACTTTCTTGAAGAAGGCTCTTATTTTCACAACCAAGCATGGTTATTCATCAAACCTTGGCATGTAGGGTTTGATCCTATGGAGGAGATGCCATCCAAGATTCTTGTTTGGGTTTGGCTCCCTCGGCTTCCAATGAAATTTTGAAGGCTTGATGGTTTGCAATTGATCGTGGCGATTATTGACAAACCTTTGGGTCCTTCCCGTCAAACCCTTAATAGGAAGTTTGCTTCTTTTGCTTGCTTTTGTGTTGAAGTTAAGTTGAACAACCCGCTTGGTGAATCCTTAGAGATTAGACTTGGTAGCTTCAATTAGATTCAATAGATTGATTACGAAGCACTTTCTTTTTGTTGTCATGCATGTCATGAATATGGTCATCTTTAGATGAATTGCACTAAAATAAGCCCTCAGTCTTCTCTTCTTAATGTTGAGATGCTTATATCCACTCTAAAATATAAAGAAAGGCCTCGATTCCCTTTGAGGCTCTGATAAAAAAGATTTCATTCTTGTTAAACACCATTCAAAGTTGAAGTTTATTAATTGCCAACAAAAGGTGGTTTCTAAAGAATTTGTGGTAGTAGATTTGTTTAACTGGAAACCTTTGAGTTGGGTGTAGCAGAGTAGGATTGCAACAATGCTAGTCAAAACATGCATACCCAAGATGGAGGTACTAATCCATTCCTCGAAAAGAAAATGTCTTTTAAAGAAGAGGAAGTTCTTGTTTCTAAACATCTAGAAATAAATTGCATGACTCAAGAAAACACATTGACTAATGCAAACGTAGTAGATTCTATCCACGCGACAGAAAACCAAATAGAGTTAAATGAGGTAGAGGTGTTGCGAAAACCTATGCATGATCTAGGGTAAAAAGATGGTAAAAAGAAGGCTCCTCTTTTGCTAGGACTTCATCAAAAGAATATTAGGGAGGTATGGATGAAGTTTTGAAGGTAGGAAGGAAGAAGGATCAAGAAAAATTGAAGTTGATGGGGGAAGCTCTAGTGGATTTTGGTGTTATCAAGATATTAGATAGTCATTTTCTAATCCCCTAAAATGAAGGTGATTTCTTGGAATGCAAGAGGCTTGAGTAGCACCCCCGATCAAAAGGCTACTCGAGATTTGATTTGGGAGCATAGACTAGATATTGTTTTTATTCAGGAAAGAAAGCTATCAATTGAAAATATGGCAGATATCTCTTCAAAGATTTGGAAAGGGGGACAATGTATATGTATTAGAGCTCAAGGCTCTTCTGGAGGTTTGGCTTGTTTTTGGGATCTACACAGAATTACTATGTCTTGGTGGGTCAGAAGTAGGAATTCTATCTCCATGGTGGCCTCCTATTTTGATTTTGGGGAATCATCCTGCTTAACAATGCCTATGTTCCCATTGATTTTCTAAGGTCTTTCTTTTTTCTCAAATTGGATTTGTTCGTTCTCTTGTGCTCCCTTTTCCTTGGATTTTAGCAAGAGACTTTAATGCTATTGCTAACTTGAATGAGAAAAGAGGGGGTAATGGATGGCTCTTCTTCTAGCTTATCAAGGGACACTATATATTTCCTTAATCTGGTAGACTTGATGCCAAGAAATGGAATGTTCACTTGGAACAATAAAAGGTGTGGCACATATTCTATCTCTGGAAGGCTGGATAGATTCCTTATCTTTGAATTTTGGGTTGGTAACATTTGGACTTCTTTCTCTGAGATTTTGGGATTGAAAGGGTCTGATCATTGGCCCATCATTTTGTACTCCATTGTGTTAGCAATCCCAAAAGAACCCCCATTCAAATTCCATCTTATGTGGTTGCAAAACTTTGATCTATATAATCTTATGGAGAAATGGTGGATTAAAGGAAAATCTGCCTTTGGTACTGTCATGTATTCCTTCTTCAAGTGTCTCCAATTTGTTAAAGATAAGCTCAAGAATTGGAATAGATTCACCTTTGGAAATATTTTTCAAATCAAAACATAGCTCCAAGACAAATTTGAAAAAGTCACTTCCCAAATAAAGGATGAGGGTATGATAGAAGAACTGTTATGGGAAGAAGGTTCTCTTTCTAGGGAACTAGCGGAATGGGAGCTCCGGGAAGAGATTTTTTGGAAACGTAAATCCAAATAGACTAGCTTTAGGAAGGTGATGGAAATACTTCATTTTTTCACAATTCAGTAAATGAATGCAAAAATGGTAATGTTATTCCCTTGCTCATCCATGCTCAGGGAGAACTTTTGTCCTCCTTTCAAGAGATTTTGCAAGGCATTTCTCCTCTCTTTTTATTGAAGAAGGGCCCTAGGATGTGGAAAATGAGAGAACTGTTCTTGAATGTATCCCTTGGTTTCAACAGACATGAACAAGTTTCTTCTAGATCCCATATCTTTGGAGGAGCTGAAGTTGGTTGTTTTCTAGATGGAAAAAGGTAAGTCTTTGGGGCTTGATGGTTTTCCTATAGAATTTTCTTAGAAATTTTCAGAAATCTTAAAGTTTGAATTGTTAGAAGTAGTTTGAGAGTCTTAGATTACTAGGAAAATGTTTAAATCCATCAACTCTACCTTTCTTGCTTTAATCCAATGTTACAAGACTTGTTGAGAATCGCCTCGACTTGACAAGTTTTGAGGCGAGCCATCCTCGACGAATTTGGGAGACTCGACAACTGAGTACTTGCCAGACTCACCAAGTCTAGGTGAGTCTTGACCTAGAGACTTTGCCATTTTAATTAATTAAAAAAAACTTGCAACCTTTTGATGTTATGACATGCCCATCTAGGATTTACAAAAAGATATGAAAATGGTGTGTACCATGAAGGTATGTGTGGTTTTGAAGGTCTTCATTGCCCTCAAACCCCGTGACGGGCATTGCCCCTTGACCCCGTTGGGGTGTTGCCCCCAAACCCCCATCAAACTATAAGTCTAAGCAAGTAATAGACCAATGATGAATCATGATCATAAAACTTTCAAAATACATTTTCCCTGTTGCAAATCTTTGCATCTTCACAATCAAAGCCACAATCAAGGATTATCTTGTTTCATACATTAGACAACTTGTTTAACATACAAGGATGGCCATAGGAAAAGGTGGTATGCTACAATCATTGTACTAGTGAATATAGGTTAAGTCATAGTTGGCAAGAAATGTCATTTTCATAATGCAAAAATGTATCAATCATGTCCTACACAAACAACTCATAGAACAATCCCATCTATTAGTATCCTAGCTAAGGTCAAACTAGAACATAACCATTTATCTTTTTAGTTAACTGTTCTTCTTTGTTAATGATCTTGACAATAAAACATGTAGTCTTGAAGGCTTCAAGAAAACTTTAATAATAAATTCCTCACTTGAATATACACACCAATCATTGAGACACAAGCAAATATCATGGCTACATCATCAGCTAGGACCTATCTTAGACGCCAACACATGACATGCTGTGATGTTGGGATGAGTAACGCAAGTTCCTTTGAGCCATAGACTTATATTTTTAGTTTTGATATTTGTTTTGATGCAATGGATTTCATATTCCATGAGTTTTGTATACATTTGACAATATTTATATATCTAAATGTGTTATTTCCTTTAGCTAAAATTTGTGTTTATACTTATTTGATTGATGTATACTTGTATATGTGATCAAGGAAGCTTCTATTTGATGAGGTTATTGTGTCTTTAAGGTTTATTTATTAAAGGGTGCATGAAACAAGTTTTAAATCCTTAAAAATATCTGAATTTCTTGGGATTTTCAATTCTTTAGAGTCTTTGCGGAGTCCGAAATTGAGTAAAAAATCATCTTTCCATGTTCAAGGCGGGTTTGAGTCTTGTAACACTACTTTAATCCCCAAAAAGGAACACGTTCCTTGGATTCATTTCGCCTTATTACCCTATGTGATGTAACTTACAAGATAATTACAAAAATTATTGTAGAGTGGCTGAAGAAGTGTTTGATCACCCTAATTGTTATGACATGCCCATCTAGGATTTACAAAAAGATATGAAAATGGTGTGTACCATGAAGGTATGTGTGGTTTTGAAGGTCTTCATTGCCCTCAGACCCCGTGATGGGCACTGCCCCTTGACCTCGTTGGGGTGTTGCCCCCAAACCCCCATCAAACTATAAGTCTAAGCAAGTAATAGACCAATGATGAATCATGATCATAAAAATTTCAAAATAATTTCCCCTGTTGCAAATCTTTGCATCTTCACAATCAAAGCCACAATCAAGGATTATCTTGTTTCATACATTAGACAACTTGTTTAGCATACAAGGATGGCCATAGGCAAAGGTGGTATGCTACAATCATTGTACTAGTGAATATAGGTTAAGTCATAGTTGGCAAGAAATGTCATTTTCATAATGCAAAAATGTATCAATCATGTCCTACACAAACAACTCATAGAACAATCATCTATTAGTATCCTAGCTAAGGTCAAACTAGAACATAACCATTTATCTTTTTAGTTAACTGTTCTTCTTTGTTAATGATCTTGACAATAAAACATGTAGTCTTGAAGGCTTCATGAAAACTTTAATAATAAATTCCTCACTTGAATATACACACCAATCATTGAGACACAAGCAAATATCATGGCTACATCATCATCTAGGACCTATCTTAGACGCCAACACATGACATGTTGTGATGTTGGGATGAGTAACGCAAGCTCCTTTGAGCCATAGACTTATATTTTTAGTTTTGATATTTGTTTTGATGCAATGGATTTCATATTCCATGAGTTTTGTATACATTTGACAATATTTATATATCTAAATGTGTTATTTCCTTTAGCTAAAATTTGTGTTTATACTTATTTGATTGATGTATACTTGTATATGTGATCAAGGAAGCTTCTATTTGATGAGGTTATTGTGTCTTTAAGGTTTATTTATTAAAGGGTGCATGAAACAAGTTTTAAATCCTTAAAAATATCTGAATTTCTTGGGATTTTCAATTCTTTGAGTCTTTGCCAAGTCCGAAATTGAGTAAAAATTCATCTTGCCATGTTCAAGGCGACTTTGAGTCTTGTAACACTACTTTAATCCCCAAAAAGGAACACGTTTCTTGGATTCATTTCGCCTTATTACCCTATGTGATGTAACTTACAAGATAATTACAAAAATTATTGTAGAGTGGCTGAAGAAGTGTTTGATTACAAAAATTATTGTAGAGTGGCTGAAGAAGTGTTTGATCTCCAATTTGTTAAAGATAAGCTCAAGAATTGGAATAGATTCACCTTTGGAAATATTTTTCAAATCAAAACATAGCTCCAAGACAAATTTGAAAGAGTCATTTCCCAAATAAAGGATGAGGGTATAATAGAAGAACTATTGTGGGAAGAAGGTTCTCTTTCTAGGGAACTAGCGGAATGGGAGCTCCGGGAAGAGATTTTTTGGAAACGTAAATCCAAATAGACTAGCTTTAGGAAGGTGATGGAAATACTTCATTTTTTCACAATTTTCACAATTCAGTAAATGAATGCAGAAATGGTAATGTTATTCCCTTGCTCATCCATGCTCAGGGAGAACTTTTGTCCTCCTTTCAAGAGATTTTGCAAGGCATTTCTCCTCTCTTTTTATTGAGCAAGGGCCCTAGGATGTGGAAAATGAGAGAACTGTCCTTGAATGTATCCCTTGGTTTCAACAGACATGAACAAGTTTCTTCTAGATCCCATATCTTTGGAGGAGCTGAAGTTGGTTGTTTTCTAGATGGAAAAAGGTAAGTCTTTGGGGCTTGATGGTTTTCCTATAGAATTTTCTTAGAAATTTTCAGAAATCTTAAAGTTTGAATTGTTAGAAGTAGTTTGAGAGTCTTAGATTACTAGGAAAATGTTTAAATCCATCAACTCTACCTTTCTTGCTTTAATCCAATGTTACAAGACTTGTTGAGAATCGCCTGGACTTGACAAGTTTTGAGGCGAGCCATCCTCGACGAATTTGGGAGACTCGACAACTGAGTACTTGCCAGACTCACCGAGTCTAGGTGAGTCTTGACCTAGAGACTTTGCCATTTTAATTAATTAAAAAAAACTTGCAACCTTTCGATGTTATGACATGCCCATCTAGGATTTACAAAAAGATATGAAAATGGTGTGTACCATGAAGGTATGTGTGGTTTTGAAGGTCTTCATTGCCCTCAGACCCCGTGATGGGCACTGCCCCTTGACCTCGTTGGGGTGTTGCCCCCAAACCCCCATCAAACTATAAGTCTAAGCAAGTAATAGACCAATGATGAATCATGATCATAAAAATTTCAAAATAATTTCCCCTGTTGCAAATCTTTGCATCTTCACAATCAAAGCCACAATCAAGGATTATCTTGTTTCATACATTAGACAACTTGTTTAGCATACAAGGATGGCCATAGGCAAAGGTGGTATGCTACAATC
>VDFB02109202.1:41145-104575 GCA_007258455.2 Sequoia sempervirens | reverse complement strand
GATGAGGGTTCATGGATTAGGGTTAAAGGTTTGAGCATTAAGGGTTGAGAGTTGAGATTTGAGTGTTAAGGGTTGAGGGTTGATATTTTAGGGTTTAAGGGTTTAAGGGTTGAGGGTTGAGGGTTTAAGGCCCACTACTATGTTGTCACTACTTGTTACATGATTAATAGGTCTCTTACATAATATATTGTTGATAAGATGTATATAGAGGCATGATCATCTCACAATCCTTCATAGAGACATCTTAGAGTTTTTGGTTGTGAGGTATATGCACATGTACCAAAGAAGAAGAAAAAAGAATGGATAATAATGTTGTGAAATGTATCTTGATCGGATATAGCTATGGTGTGAATGGATACAAGTTGTGGGATAATATGGCACAAAAGGTAATAAAGTAGAAGTATTATTTTTAGAGAAACCAAGTATTCTTCTGTTACATTGCATCCAAAATAAAGCAAAGGGGAATATTTTATTCAACTTCCTTCTACACCCAAGAAAGTTGAGTCAAGGCCCTTGGATAGACAAGAAGTTGAGGAGAGCTCATCTAGCTTTAAATATTTAGAAGAGGAGGAAGAACCTACAACTCGGCTTGTTTAAAGGACTATAAGACATAGACAACCACCTAGAAGGTATTCTCCTGATCATTGGAGATGTATTTTTTCTTTGAATACTAACATAAATAAACCCATATCTGTAGAAGAGGCATTATGTATGAATGATGTAGAATCCTAGAAGATTGCTATGGATAAAGAAATGGAAGATTTGAAAAATATTGATAAATAGGATATTATACCATTGCCTGAAGGACAAAAAATTGTTGGTTGCAAATGGGTGTTCAAGAAAATGATAGGTCTATATAGAGGTATTGATAAGCACAAATCTTAGTTTCTTGCAATGGGTTACTCTCAAGTTGAGGGTGTTGATTACAGTGAGATATTTTCTCCTATTACAAAAATGACATCCATTAGATTTTTGCATTTCATTATTGTTGCTTATGGTCTAGAGAATGAGCAAATGAATGTGAAAATGGATTTCCTTCATGGTGATTTGGAGGAGGGTATTTACATGACACAACTAGAGAACTACATGGTGAAAGATAAAAGTATTTTGTTTCTAAATTGATGAAATTTTTGTATGGCCTAAGGGTGATCCCACAATAGTGGTTTACAATTTTTGGCCAAACTGGACACTGAAATTATTTTTTAAACTAAATCTTCACTTTCGGGCATCTATAGCGGCTAAACCGTGAGGAATTTGAAGATGATGCAAACTAGAGTCTTGTCACATTTTGTCTGTAGATTCTAATAATATTTTTTTTCAAAATTTTTGGAATTAGATTGCACTTCTTTTTCCATCTCCCATGAAAACTAGTTTTTTTCAGAAAACAACATTTTTAAAAAGTGGTGCACACTGTATAACACAACTTTTTTTCCATGAAGGATAAAATTCTAATTCTTTCGAATTTAGATTTATAACTACAATATCTAGTGCTTTCACTTGACCTTAGATAGTTTTTTATTGAATAGTTTTTCTTTAATCAAGTTTCAAAGTCAAACCAATGACAATTCAGACATAGTGCAACCGTATAACACATAACTTTTATTGTATGTATCAAAATTTAATTTTTTTGTTGAATAAATGACTCCAATATCTGGTGCACTCATATTTTTCAAAAAAAAATTTGATAATCTTCTATTTTTCCACATGTGCAGAACAAAGAGCTTCATTTTAGATGAAAACCCTATATTTAATAAAACTTAAAAAAACAAATAGATAATAAAACCAAAACATATTAAAATTATATTCGTTGGATAGCTTGTTCTAAGGGCTACCTGATACCAGTTGATTTTGTGAAGTATCCTCCATTTTCATTCTCAAATCGAGCTTCAAAGTACAAAATTCTGGATATTTTTGGTGCCTGGGAGGGGGAAGGGGAGAAAAGGGTGGTTTGGTCAAACTATGGTTCGGCCAAACCTAAAAAATCTGTTCAGTCAAATAGGGGTTCAATCGAACCTCTTCAAAATATAATTAAAAAAAATTTGTTAAGGGGGTTCGGTCAAACCTACAAAATGTGTTCGATCGAACCCCCTACCATGAATCATTTGTTATTTGCCGTCTTTGTAATATATAATACGTTGTCATATTTTTATGTTTTTTATAATATATAATATTAATATAAATCTCAGAAATTATATACTTTTTATATTATAATATATAATATACTTATTATTATAATATATTATAATAATAATATATAATTATTATTAATTATATACTTTTTATTTTATAATATATAATATTAATTATATAGTTGTATTTTATTTTATTTTATTTTCCATTTTTCTAATAGTTTACTTCCTTACTTCCCTTATGACTCCTTATTTATTATGTTATCTCTCATGTTTTTGTGGATAGACAAGAACTGGTTATAAATCTCAGAAATGAAATTTAACATGGATGAGGTTGAATTAATGCAATTGTGAAAAAGAGAGGCAAATGAGAACAGTACACTACATTTTCTTAGCCCTTCATGATTGTAAGGTAATGAATCATGCATGTACGAAATTAAATCATGAAAAGGACACACCTTTAAACTCTCATAAAATCATGTTTTGCCTCTAAATATATACTTATAATATTAATTATATAATATATAATAATTATATTTTTTTTAATCCCTATAATATAAATTATATCTATATAATAGTTATTAATAATATATAAATCATATACTATATACTTATATATTATTAATAATTATAAATAATATATTATATACTTATATATTATAAATAAGCACAAAAATGTAAAAATATAGTCAAGGCACAATGATGATACAAAACATTGAAATGTACAACAAATCAAACATGAAACAAAGGGGTCAATCTACATACCTGGGGACTTTTGATTCAATCTTCATGCCTCTAATCACTTCCAAACAAATTATCTACCAATAATCTCATTCTTGGCATTCCATAATTTCTCACTCTCTCCTTATTTAACATGGAGGAGGTGTGAATGAATGCAATTGTGAAAAAGAGAGGAAAATGAGAATAGTACATGTTCTTAACCCTTCGTGATTGTAAGATAATGAATCTTGCATGTATGAAATTAAATTATGAAAAGGACATGGCTTTTAACTCTCATAAAATCATGTTTTGCCTCTAATAAAAAGAAAACAATTAGAGGTTGCTCACTCATTTTAGCCCAACCACTTTCAATCCTTGCACCCCATTTAGTCACCTCTAGTCTGAGCTACAATCTTGTGTTAAATTTGAGGAAGGATAGCCTCAAATATTTCCTACTAGGATTCTTCATCTTGATTGTTGAATTTATGCTTAGCCTTAGCTTTTGACCATGAGAACCATGAGAATGTGGCTTTGGAAAAGATATTATAAATGGTTTTGATGTATTTTTTGAAAACATGATAGAATGACTACACTAGAGTTTGTTAGCTACCCAAATGAACATGAGTTTCTAGAGAGAAATGATGAGGTAGTAATGTCAAGATTTTGTTAGCTACCCAAATGGACATGAGTTTCTAGGAACTATTTTAGCTCTCTAGGACTGGACAACTCCTAATAAAACTTATTAGGAATCTTCAACCAATGAAGTTTAGCTTTTATATAAGCTCTTTAATGAGTATAGGCACTAGTTGTATGCTTCTAGTAGGGCATCTTAAAGCAACTTATAACAAGTAGAGAGGTGGAAAAAAGGGTTAAGTCTCCAAATCTATGGCAACATGAATGAGTTTGAAGTTCATCATAACATATGAGCTATGATGATTATAGATGCATACAAATTATTTCATGCATTTGGTGGATTTAGTCCACCATAAAATACAACCATTTTGAGAAGTTGGTGGAGGTTTCACATGGATGTTTTGGTGTGAGATTATATATTAAAGTGGAGAAGAAATAAGAAAAAAATGTTATTTTCTTCACCTCATTCTTCTTGAAATTTTAGAGTATTTGAAAAGCATAGTATTCTTTAAAGTCTCCATTGGAATTGAATAGCAACTCACAACAAAGAAGAAATATTGAGAACATTATATCTCTATCAGTTATCTTAATTACATGTTCAAATGAATTATAGGGGTATAGGGAGGGAGTGGGAGAGAGATAATGGGTATAGGATTAAGAGTAGAGGGTAGAGGCTTTAAAGGTTTAGGGTTCAACGGTTAAGGGTTAAGGGTAGAGGGGAGCTCGAGATAGGAGTGAGTGAGTGAGAGAGGGAGGGTTTAAGGGCTTAAGGGTAGAGGGTAGAGGGTAGAGGGTAGAGGGGATCTAGATATAGAAGGAGTGAGTGAGTGAGAGAGAGAGATCTGAAGAGTGGTTCTAAGAGGAATAGACTTGAGAGAGAGGGGGGGAGTGGGAGAGAGATAAAGGGTAGAGGGTACAAGGGTTTAGGGTTTAAGGGTTGAGGAGAGAGATAGAGTGGCAGAGGGTTTTAAGGGTTAAGGGTGAGGGTAGATGGAGCCCTATAGGAGAAGGAACCTATTATGAGAGAGAGAGACTTGAGAGAGGGAGAGGTAGGAGGGAGAGACTTGAGAGAGAGAGGAAGGGAGGGAGGGAGTGGGAGAGAGATAGAGGGTACATAGGTTTAAGGGTGGAGGGCTCTAAGGGTGAGGGGAGAGAGATAGAGGGAGGAGGAGAGAGAGAGAGAGAGGGGAGTGTGTGTGAGGGAGAGACTTGAGAGAGAGAGAGAGAGGGAGGGAGAGAGAGCAGAGGCATAGGGTTGGTGAGTAGAGTTTAGAGGGTTTTAAGGCTAAGGGTTAAGGGTTAAGGGTAAGAGGTATAGGCCTAAGGGGTGTAAGGGCAGAGGGTAGAGGGGTGAGGGTTTTAAGGTTTAAGGGTTAAGGCAGAGGGTAGAGGGCAGTAAGAGGGCAGAGGGTTTTAAGGGTTTAAGGCCATGGGCAGAGGGCAGAGGGTTAAGGTAGATGGGAGAGAGATAGAAGGAGGAGGAGGAACCCAGAGAGAGATCTATGGAGGAGGAGAGGGAGGGAGAGACTTGAGAGAGAGAGGGGAAATAGGAGAAAGATAGAGGGTAGAGGATGTTCAAGGGTTTAGGGTTTAAGGGTTAAGGGTAGAGGGGTAGTGAGAGTCATAGAAGTCATTTGGAACATGATTTGGCAATTGATGGGAAACATTCTATTTCCATTTGCTGTATTTTTATGAATTAAATTGATGGAAACTTTATTTTTTATTTGCATTGATTTATGTTTTAAATATGTGTGCAAAAACATTATAATTAGATAATACTTAATTTTAAAATACATAATTTACCATGGAACAATTCAATGGAACAAATATAAGTTGTATATAAGATTCTTGAACTTAAGAATTCCATGAAATAAATATAAGTTGTATATAATTGTAATTTAGGAAAAATGATTTTAAAAAACTTCACTAGGTTTCAAATAAGTATTGAAAGCATATATATGGGTTTACATGCAAGCAAAAAAAGTGAGAGAGATTATGCTACAAGTTACAGAACTTTGAAAGTTCAAAATGAAACTAAGATCCTTGAAATTAAGAATTTCATGGAACAAATATGTACATGGCAATTGAATTTATGCAAAAATGATTTTACAACTATGTACAAGTTACTATAAGTTCTCATTTGAACATGTATAGGGTTACAAGTGAACTTGAAAATCATGGATATATCTAAGTCAAAGATTCTGGTTCAACCCGCTCTTCAGTAACATGTAATTTTTTTTTATTATCATCACTATCTAGTCTCTATTTTCTTCAGCCATGTGCATGTGGAACTCCATGAAGATGTAGGGCGGTAGCAATTATTAAGTGACTATATTGATATACCTTGTTATCAAGGTAATAGTTAACAAAGTGAGTCCCATGATGAACAACTTTGACTTGTTTTAGATATGTCCCTTGCACTACAACAAAACTTGCATGGTAAACATGAACCTAAGGTAAGACATATGAATGTGTACAACATTTTCATGCTCAAGGTTTGTACAATATATATTTAATGTTTATATTTTAATGTGCACATGTGAACACAATGTATATAATTTTAAATTCAAACTCACTTGTGGGAAATAACATTCCATCACTTGTTTCAGGTTGTGTTAGTGTATTCCTCTCTTCTGTGCAACGCAATAAATAATAGCTAACACCTTCTATGTTTGTAGGCTTTGCTATGACTACAAAAACATCTCCAGTACACAAAATTTACGCAAAAAAATTCTAAAAAAATTTAGAAATGTCTAGACTTTAAAGATCATTAGCTAAATATATATAATATTTAAATTATTGAAAACTTACACATGTACCTTTTCTAACCAATCCTAAAATATGGTCATAATCAATTGAAATCAAAGGAATGTCTTCAAATCCTTCTTCCTTATTTTCATCATATGTTTCTAAAAAAACTAGTGGCATTGTATCCCATTTACCAACATATCCAAGTTCTTGGTTGTTGCATGCATGATCAGAGTTTCCCGCAATGCACTTGGTGCAAAAAAAAGAGTAATCCCTTATGTATAATGTCCATCCATGGCGAATATCTGAACTCCTAACACAATGGAAAGATCTTGTTTTTTCTACCCTCTTGCATCCATGCATAGATCTTCTATCCACACCTAGATACATGTACAACAACAAACTTATGTGAACATATGTAAAACAACAAACTTATGTAAACATGCACAACAACAAACTCATGTAAACATGTATATATATATTCAAAATTTAAATAAATTCAAACTTTTGAAAATGTAATTTATACATACCTGATATCTCCCAAAACACTCTATGTGGAATGTGACAGTTTGTTCTCGAAGATGTACCAACCACATTTGATGCAAAGTGTTTCTTGCACCATTCAACAACATCATGTGCATTGTCTATATGATCTTTTGGATAACTCATTTTATGCCTTCTTAAAGCTCATTTAATGCAAGCTCATGCTCCATCATTCTCACCCTTTCCATGCTCGCTCTAAAAAAAACTTCAAACATGTGGTATTTTGTAGATTTTATGATATCTACAAAGTGCACAAAATGGCTGTGAAGATTTGAATTGTGTCACACATCCATTTGACCATAAGAACTACTTTTCAAATTTTACACCCCTACTTCTCAAATTCTCAAAAAAAATTGTAAAGCAATGTTGTATGTAAAAAGCATGTCATGCTCTTTATTGTCACTAATATAAAAAGTGATATTCTTTCTTAATGGCTTGTTCTTAATCTATACTCTCAACACCATCCAATTCTGATTGTGCATGTCGATAACACACATTAACCATAATAGTAATCTACTTTGAAAAGTAATACTCTGATTGAATCTCCTTTTGATGTACAAAGTAGTAATTTTTTGCAAAGTCAACTACTGATAGAACTGTTCCAAGTGGGAAAGTATCTCTCAATGTTTGGAATTTTTGTGCTTGCCACTTAGGAAAAAAGAAATCATGTATGTATGGTTGTATTAATTTTCAAAAATCTTCCATAAATTTTCCAATAGGAATCTCCTCTTCTACATAGTTCAACCTTGTGGATTCTTTCCCAAAATTTATTTGAAACTTTACATACTTGTACCTGTGTGAGTAAAATATGTGAATAAGTAATAAACCACACAATCAATGAAACATTACATTAGCGAATTCAAATAAAAATCTAATCAAATTGAAACAAATAAACTCTCTAAAAATAGTACTTACCTCTTGCAATTTACTACCTTTGTTAGTTCAATATCCTCATTTCTTGAAGGAAATTTAGCCAAATTTTCACATGTCTCACACATTCCTTTTATGCATTTTATTTGAGGTCCATTTTAATGATCACATAATATAGCCTTTATCAACAAACTTTCCTGTTTAGGAGGTGCATTTTGAAACCCACAACTTTCTTCTCTCATCTTTCGAAACACCTGACAGTAGAGATCAAATTCAATATGATAAAGACAACAAGTTTCAAAAAACTTTTTTAATCTTCACATAATATGGCTTTAACCTTTCAAACATTTTTTTCCCAATCTTTATATGAGGATATGTATAATTACAAAAGTTCATATACATCTCAAATTGTGTTATTTCTAGCCAATGTTTGAAATGATTTTCATACATACCAGGCCAAATGGACTGTGTCTCATAACATCTCTAGTATTTAATGATGGATGAGTCTGGTCATGCCAAAAATTTGAGATCAAGTTCCTAACAACATCTTCAATCCTGTTAGAATGGGGAGCTCTACACATAATTGCCCAATTTCCTTCTAAATTCTCATCCAAAAACTCTCTTTTTCTCATATTTTATTAATGTGGTTCTACTATAACCAATTTTAGCCAAAAGTGCAGACATTTTTCTTTTTCTTGCTATATCTTGATGTACGATAGATGTCAACGTCACCCTTCTTGTAGTGGCCTTATCCACTGATCAAGATCCTTTCCCAATGGAATCTAAACACTTTTTAATATTTTGAGCAATATCCTTTTGTAATCCCATGTGTTTCTTCTTATTTGATGCCGAATGTACACCCAACAATTGTAATGACTCTTTCAACTCATTATGAAGAAGTAAACATGATAACAATTGGGTTTTTTCAAGTGTATCAAGATGATTGAAATGATCATTGATTATTCTATTTACAGATTTAGTCATTGACCTCTTTCTTTTATTATAAGGTTGGTTGACATAACATTTTAGTTTCAACATATCCATTTCAAGTAAATGATTTAAATTTCTATAAGAAATTTATTTCCTCACCTTTTTAGCTAGTTTTATATGCTCATGCATACCAGTAGAAGGAAGTGATCCCGACCCTTCTCCAACATGCATTGTTTGAACTTGGGCCTCCTCCCTATCTTCAAGGTCAATGTGTTCTTCAACGGATTCATTTGATCCAATATCTAGATTTGGCTCCACTTCAGCATGAGAACTTCTTGCTTGTTGAGCCCTTTCTACATGTCAAAATATTTTGCAAAGAAATTGAGAGATGATTCTATATAAGTGAAGTTTATGTATGCAAGCAAACAAAGTGATAAGACATGATGCTATAAGTGAGAGAAGTTTCAACTAGTTTTCTATGCTCATCCATACCAATAGAAGGAAGTGATCCTGACCCCTCTCCAACAAGCATTGTTTGAACTTGGGTCTCCTCCCTAACTTCAAGGTCCATGTGTTCTTCAATGGATTCGTTTGATCCAATATCTAGATTTGGCTCGACTTTAGCTTGAAAATGTCTTGCTTGTTTTAATTTACATGCAAGCAAAGAAAGTGAGATACTATGAGTTATTTAAGTGGAGTTGAAAGAAATAAAATCAAATATTCTTGAACTTAATAATTCCATTGAACAAACGCAATTGGAAATAGATGATAAGAAATTTAGTTAATGTCTATGCAAGATGACTATTTTTTAGTATGAAAAAGTTTCCAAGTTAAATCTAATATGGTTTTCATAATTGGAAATATATTTATAAGAAAAAAAAATTGAGGTGTTAATAAAATTCCTAAACACACACTTGAGAGAGAGAGAGAGAAGAAACAAGCATGTACCTTATTTCTTTCTATTATAATTTTCCAAGTTTTGTTCACACCTCTTTTGTTCTTCTTCTTTTGACAATTTTCGTTGAGACACATTTTTTATTTTTCTTTATTGTCCCATTTTTTTTCTTCAAGTTAAAGATGACTCAAAACAAATCCTCTACCAACTTAGTTAAATTCTCCTCCAAATTTTTCCTTGATTGATAAAAATGAAAAGTTGTCTTCTCCAATATTTGCCTCCTTGATAAATGTGCAAAAACCTCTTCTCCAAAAGCTCCAAGTGATCTAAATGCAAATTAATCTTGCAATTTGATATGGAATAATGAAAAATAAGCTTGTATATTTTATATGCATATGGAAAAAAAATTATTCTAGTGTATGGAATAACTAGATCCTAGTTTAAATGAATCAAGCGGTAATCAAACAAGTTATTTCATTGTGGAGTTTGTTGTTATTTAATGTATAGATATGAAATATATCTAGTAATTTTAGAATTTTGTTACTTGTCAAAGAGATAATAGAGGTATAATTTGAATTGAATTTTCTTAATGTTTCAAAGAATAAAATTTTCCTATAATTTAATAATGGTGTAGATTAATAGATTATTTATGAAATAATTTAACATAAAATTTTATAACTTAGAGGGAAAGTGTTTGAAGGATGGTATATAATTATAAAAGGAATGTTCCTACCTCTTCTTTATAATTATATTTTGTTCTCAACTCCTCAATGGTTTATGTTGCTTAAGTCATTTTAAAAAATAGGAGTTTTTTGTACCACAAAGTGATGCACTTTACTTATTCTTAGTTTCTAGCAAGATTTTAATTACATCATTTTTATCAAATTTTTAAATTAGAACATATGCATTAATAAATAGGCTTGTAAATACACTCATTTATAAAATATCATTAGTTTACTTGAGCTTGGGAGTCATTTATTTTATAATTTTTTACTACTTACTATAAAATTCAATGGGTGTGCATGCAAAATATTTATTGTGATCAACATGAATGAACTTAATTATAAAGTGGCATTCATTTCCTGAAATTCTACTAGAGATCAAATGTATATCATATAAGGAAATGTAAGTTCTAAGAGATCATCAAATAAGAAAATGTATACATATATCATATAAACATGTAAACATAAGCAAAAACATACATACATGTAAATAGATTCAATGTATAAACATAACATGTTATAAGCAAAGAGGAAAATGTAAGTTACAGATAATCAAATGTTGAATACTAAAGATCATCATATAATCAAATACATGTAGTAAAGATCATAAATCTAGTGAAAGGCCTAATATGAATGTCGACTCCTAGTCGAACAACCATCTGAATGAGAACGGTCCTACTCTGATGGATGTGTTGAGCCCTGCAAGTAAAATTGTGTACAAAATGTGTTAAATACATATAATTTATATTAAATAAATTTTATAAAAGTTATTTTTAAGAATGTACCTGTATATTTTTAAATTTTGTCTAGATCTATGCATACATATATGCATGTACATATACACGTGTATATATAAAAATTTAAAACTCACATGTCCACTGGCAATAGATTCATCCACAAAGTCACGTCGATGTACATGATCTGGACCAAGGATATGAGTGACATGAGGTATGTCCACCTACAATATATATACATATATATATCAATACATGAATATCTAGTTAAAACTAAAATTTAAAAATAATTAAAAAAGAATTGAAACATGCACATGCACACATACATGCACATCATCTGATATTGGATGACCTGAGTCCTCTAAAATGTTTGGTCGCCTCCACCATATCAACCAAATGGTCAAGCGATGAACCAACATATATATCCATCTAATCTATTCCATGTCATGCCATAAATGATGAGTGAAGAGGACTATGTAGGTGAGATGGCATTGGCGATGATGAACCAGAACCAATCAACATCTCAATAAAACCCATAGTTTGTGCAGTTGTTGAATGATCTGTAGGTGGATCCTAATGTGCACTAGTGTTGGGCTGAGAGAGATGGGATCCTGAAAGTGAATGGGCTCCATATGCCAAATGGTCTCTGACATGCTCTACATCAATCCCATAGTTTGATGCAATGAAGGAATATGCCTCCAAGAGGTCCTCAGCCAAATAATGTAGAGTCTTGCATGCCATATCTCCTATAAGTGCCTCAAGCTTTGTGGGAGTAGGGATGCCCACTGCTATAAAAGGATTAATGGTGGTCCACTGTGTTGAAAATGGCATGGATCAAGAATTTCTATACATCAGATATTGACCTACATGATCAATAGATATCCTAGTGGTGGCAGCTCCAATGTCATCTACAATGTCAATTACTTCATTTTGGAAAGCAACGACAACCTCATCTGGTATGTGGGCTAGAGCTAGGGTGAGAGTAGACCTCTCACCAACCAATACCCTAAACATTGGGGCTGGTCTGTCTGCTCAATGATAGGTGGGCCTATTGGCAATCTTGCCATGCCCCTAACCAGTATATGGTGGAATGTCTAGGTAATTGACTTTGAGGCCCAAATGGACCTCAACATACAATTGTTGAACAAAGTATAATGAAATATGGTCATTGTTTGGGTATTGACCATGTGTTGCAAGAAATCGTGGGTAGATTAATGAGGGCATAGCGCGATCAACACATCTAGTGACCTGGTATCCCCTAACCTTACGCACATTTTGATAAAATGAAAAACAAGTGCTTTTTATCATTTCTTTGGTCACACTATCCTATATTTTTTTAAGGGGAACCTCACCATGTACTTCTTCCCTCATGTGGGAAATAATAATAGCTACTCTATCTGGCTAAAATGCATTATTCCTCTCAAGTTCATCTCTTAATTTTTCTAGACTATGTAATATTGGCATGCATGGTTCAAAATATATCCCTGGGTTTGCACCCTATGCTAATGAGTCTCTCAATTTCTTAATCTCATTAGTGGTATTTGCAAACAAAGATTTTGGAGGTGGAGCATCTTTATTCTCCATGTTATATATGTATACATACACCTAAAGGAGCAATGAGACCTTGGTAAATAATATATCTAGATATAGGGAATAGAAATCTAAAACAATTCTAATAGTTCATCTACTCATCAATAATATTTTCATACCATTAACAAGAAAACATTCAACATGTATCATAGTTTTTAATAATCAAAACATTCAAATTACTAGATTGCACACAAAACATAATCTAAAACAATTCTAAAATTTAAATTTACAAGTGTGCACTCTAGTACAAAATGTGCCATTAAAGACTTAATTTTTTTTTATAAAGGTTGCATCTAAGATTTATTTCCTACAACTAGTAATAAAGGGAAAGCATTATTAGTTAACATTGGTGGTCATGTAAAATCAATTTAGTCATTATTGAAGATACAAATAAGAGAAGAAAATGAGAGAGATGATAAGCTTGTAAATATGATTTCTAAATTATTGAAGCAATATTTTGATAAGGAGGAAACCAAAAATTTAGAAATAAACTTCCTCATAAGCATAAAGAAAATTTGATAGGAGGAAGGGACACATGCACATAATATTTATTATCAAAGTTACCATACAATGTACAAGAACATGATACTAAGGAACAAAGGTTTCTTATAAGTACACAACAAACCTAGATGAAGATTTAACCCTAGTACAAAAAGAAAGAAATAATGAAAGAATAGGAGAAAATGAAGATTTAATATTTGTACATATTTTTTCTATTACCTCAAATCTTATAGATAATATAAAATCCTCCATATAAAAATATGGCTATATTTACTCATTTAGATAATATTAATAATTATTTTAGTACTCTTATTTTTATAAATTTCTTGGATATTATAGTAAAATAAATTAATTCTTACATTTTTTAAATTAAAAAGTTGCCTATATAAATTCTACAACTAGATATAATGGACTAGCTTTGTATAATGATGCACAATGATCAATCCTTGATGTTCCAAATCATTGATGAAAGATGCAATAATGCATGTACTTGGTTGTAGATCCAAGTCTCCCAGAAGAGGAAGGAAATGAAGGCTTTAAATTTTTATTAATAGACTATATTAAGTGTTACCATGGTTAATTATGAATTTTAATAGTTTAAATGTAAAGGGTAAAGAATCTCTTAGCAAGAGAGCTATTGATTGTATGTTTAGAAGATCTTATGAGTCTAGATTGATTATATTATTTTACAAGAAGTAAAATTGGTAACATGTAACCATAATTGAGCACTTTAATTTATTTAGAAGGATGCTTTTATTTGGAAGCTAGTCATTCAAATGATATACATGATATGAAATTTGATTGATAAGTATATGATAGATTATGTGATTGACTCTAGTGTTTACCCATGTTATAAATTATTTTAAGTTATTTATAAAATTAAGGGCTTAAGTTTGGCATTATTTGTCTTTATGCATTAAATGATTACCAATGAAGATGTCCCTTATAAGGTTCAATGTAATAATGGAAAATAAACATGAAAAGTATTGAGGACCTATATTTTATTTTAATGGAATAATAAGATAACCCTCTGCTAGCAAATGAAAAATCGTATGTGCTTCATTGTGTAATTATTGAAATTGACACCCTATGATTTGATAGAAATTAGGATATATGGATTGATCTAAATGGAGCTATATCAAATAATTTAAGAATAGTAGATCTATTATAAGTGGCATAAAGCCTCAATGTCTCATTTGTATTAAAATATGGGGATGATGTAGTTATTTTAAGGCCCAAAATTTCATGTGTTGATAGAATAAACATATAACATTAATTTTTTGGGAGTTTGTACCAAATAATTTTTTCCAAACATAACTTTTGTTTAAAATACCTCAAGACCTATGAATGAAATTAAAAATTTCCTAGTAAAGACCATCAAGGAAGGTCTTATTGCCATATGCGGCCTCCTTTGCCTATTATATAAAATTCAACTAAAATAGCTTTTAAGAAATAGTTACACAAAATTAGAGGGGTCCAACCATGTTTTCAATTAATTTAAAACTATTATTTTAGGATTTTTTAATTTTTAAATTTATATATAAATTTCTTAGATTATTTTGAATTAAAATGATAATAGTGCTCTATAAATTACACAAAATTGAATTTTATTAAAATTTTGGTGAAAAAGTAAGAAGGTTAACCTTTAAAGCCATTGAGGAAGGTATTGCTACTACAAGTGGTTTATCCATGAAGGGCTTGAAGTCTCATAAAAAAAGTAAATACAAGAGGAAGGAACATATAGATGATTTCCTCACAAGTATATAAATGTTTCTACTTGATTATTTATTTCATCCTAGAAGGAAACTATAAATGTTGTTTATCCTATCACTTTTCTCTTATAAATAATCTTACATGCATGTGACTTATTAGCTTCCCTTTTCATTTGCTCATGTAATTTAATAAATCTATTATTAGAGTTGTACATGGGAAAAAAATGAGCTCCCCTCCACCAAGGGCTTAATTTTTTCTTATACCAATTTGAGAACTTTATTATTTCAATTCTTAATCCTAATCAAAATGTGGTGAAGGGGAAATAAAACCCATCCAATAAGTGTTCCCAATTCCCTTCAAAAGGAAAACTTATGTATTATCCAAAGGCTATCACTATCAGGATTCTAGCTTCTAGTTCTACTATTTCTAAAATAGTACTAGAGCCTAGATTGGTGGCTCCCTTAACTCTCCTATGTTTTCTAAAATGATTACTTCTATTGATAAACACCTAAACATGTGGTGGATCTCAATGTCAAGAACAAAGATAAAAAACCCATGGATGAGGATCCCTCTAACATTGGTTGTTCCACCTCTTTGAATGAGATTAGTAACAAGGTTTATGAGTGTGTTAAATAGGGGAAGAGGTTGGGTATATAATGTACTTTAGACATGGTTGTTGAATGTAAAATTATTTAGACCAAGAGAGGGTTGAACAATTTATAAAGAATTGGAAGACAAATATAATCTATAACATAGCATCCTTAAATGGTTCAAATTTTAAATGAAACAATGAAATAAAGAATAAGAAAACTACATAGCTAGATCAGGGAGGAGTAATCTAAAAACAAAGATTAGTGTAAAATTATTTGAAAATAATTGGCAACAAAAATATCTAATTTAATAGTTGTTAACATAAATGAACTTCAAGATAGGATTATGTAAGTGAAAAAAAAGTTCTATTGTTTTCATTGAACCTAAATTTATCTAATTAAGATATGTCTAAAATTAAGAATTCACACTAGAATATCAATATTCCATAAGAATCTCATAAAGAGGATGAATTTAATAGAAGATAATATAAAATCCTCCATATGAGGATGAATTTTATCATTACATTATGAGTGAATAATCTCAATTATATAGCCAAGCACATCAAAAATTTATAGATTGGAAAGAAAAATAATCACACATTTATCATATTTTTATATGTATAAAGTTTCTACCATCAAACTAGATTTATACTTATAGATTGCATAAAGCTATAAATTTAATCATTATTCCTAATTTATTAAGAATCAATCTAATAAAGTTTGACTTCATATTGTATACTTGTTCTAAACATCTCACTAATCCAACCATACATTTTATATATGTTAAAAAATATATAATAATAAAATACAAGTTATAAATATGATAGTACAAATCTAATCAAACATGACCCAAATGTAGGATAAAGACAAGAATCTTAATCTATACCATTATTTTGATTTTGGTTTAATAGAAATTGTAAAAATTTATCATCCTAAAAAAAGAAATGAATAAAATTTAAAGGATCATTTTAACAATGGTGAATTAGTGCCTAAAGATTGGCCTAAAAAATTATAATATTCAGCATTCTCATCACAAATGATATATGAAAACTAAGAATCATTTAGTTATATATTTTCATAGATTTAAGATTTGAATATTGATTACTATAACATGTTCATTACAATTAGATTTTTAAATAATATTGTAATAATATTATGTCATTGAAATTTGTTATGTGAATTTTAATGTTGTTTTTTAAATTTAATTTAGAGTAACTAGAATCTAATGAGAGACCTTAAAAAGATTCAAGTAATTTATGTTTTCGTTAAAATTACAATTATTGAGATTAAATAGATAATTGATTGTATTTTGATTTCAAAATTGGAAATAGTTTAAAATTATAGAACCATATTATCCTTTGATACAAAAAGTTATATCACTTGGATTATTTGTATCTTCCTCATAATTATGTTTCACATATGTTGAATATTTCAAGGAGGATTGTGTGGATGGTTTGGAAGTTAAATAAAAGATTGGTTGAGATCGACAATGAAATATAGGTTGGATAATTTGATATACTTCAAAATCCTAAGAATGGAGAACATGGTGAGTCATATGATTTCATATTGTCCCATATGCCCATTTTCATTTACAATGATGGGGTTGTAGGTGTTATCTAATAAGTTGATCATTTCAATTAGGGTTTTGACCAAGGATTATTTGTACATGTAGTTTAGAGGGAAATAAAATAATTTGAAAATTACATATTTAATCAAGATAGGTTTTGAGAGAAGACATTCTTATTTATCCATTAATTTTACTCCAATATATTGGATACCTTGTTTGTCTACCATGAGGTATTGGAGGATGGAAACCCCCTAATTTCCATAGCTAGTTAGTCTATGAAATCCTCAAAAATAGTCATGGGGTGAAGCCACAATAGTGGTTTACAATTTGATGGAGGAAGGAAAACTGAGAAAAAATGGCCCCATGGCAAAAAAATTGGTTTTAGGGGTTCGAATGAACCTATAAGTTCGAACGAACCATAAAGGGGTTCAACCAAACTAGGGTTCTACCGAACCCATCAATCACGGGGCCCACATTTCTCACCCAAAAAATAAAAGGGAAAATGCATATTGAGGGGGTTTGAATGAACCTGGGGGTTCGCTAGAACCCCCCTGGTTCTAGCGAACCCCCCTTTTCCCTAATTTTTGACTTTGTTCACACAAAAAACCTAATTTTTTACTTTGGGCTCAAGTTGAGGATGAAAATGGGGGAATTTTCACAAACCCAATTGGAGTCAGGTAGTCCTCAAAATGAGCTATCCAATGAATATAATTTTAATATGTTTTGGTTTTATTATGTATTTGTTTTTTTAGTTTTATTAAACATAGGTTTTCATCGAAAATGAAGGTCTCTATTCTACACATGTGGAAAAATAGCAAATTATCAAAAAAAAATTTAAAAATATGAGTGCACCAGATATTGAAGTCCTTGATCCAACAAATAAATTGAATTTTGATATATACAAAAAAAGTTACGCGTTATACGGTCGCACTATGTCTGAATTGTCATTGGTTTGACTTCAAAACTTGATTAAAGAAAAAATATTCAATAAAAAACTATCTAACTAAGTGCAAGCACTAGATATTGGAGTTACAAATCTAAATTCGAAAGAATTAGAATTTTATCCTTCATGGAAAAAAGGTTATGTGTTATACGATGTGCATCATTTTTTAAAAATGCTATTTTTTGAAAAAAAACCAGTTTTGTGGGAAATGGAAAAATAAGTGCAATTTGATTCCAAAAATTTTGAAAAAAATATTTTTAGAATCTACAGACAAAATTTGATGACTCTAGTTTGCATCATCTTCAAATTCCTCACGGTTTAGTCGCTATAGGTGTCCGAATGTGAAGATTTAGTTAAAAATAAAAATTCCAGTGTCCAGTTTGGCCAAAAATTGTAAACCACTATTATGGGATCACCCCATGGAAAATTCCACATCCAGATTGTAATTGAACTTCACTTAGTTTCTATTTGGGTGTCTCTTACAATGCTTGTTTGTTTGAGCTTTAGGTGGTTCTCTTAGCCACAAGGTTTGTAATTCTAAGGTGGTTCTTATAGCACCATTTCCTTTAGATTCATCATATTTTTTATAATAATATTGTTTTTATTGTTCTCAAAAATTATGTAAATTGACTTGATTGTAAGTGAAAATTTCATTGTAAGAAGAGGAGTAATTAGTTATTGCAAGTTATTTCATTTATTTTTCATTTTACAAGATTTTATAATTCATTTTTGCATATTCTATTAAGTGTATTACCTATTGGAGTATATCTAATTCAAATTAAGATTCAATAGCTGGTATATTACAAAGTTAAATCAATAAAAAAATGTAATATCATAATCGAGGATATTACACATTTCAAGGGAACAACTGGCAGCTATAAATCCAAATTAAAAGGCTTTAGAAACTTTCAAGCAAATGAAATTGGCGGCTTTAAATACAAATTAAAAGACTTTAGAAACTTTCAAGCAAATGCAATTAGTAGCTATAAATCCAAATTTTAAAAAATGGGTATTGTTTAAAAGGCTTTAGAAACTTTTAAGCAAATGCAATTCATAGCTATAAAGCCAAATTCCACATCCTTCTCCATGAGCCATAATGGGAGCTTTGAAATAGGGTATATTCACTTTAAATGATAAATTTTGGTTTCATGGAATTTGTCTTCATTTTAAAAATGAAAAGTTTGTTTGGAATTTTGGTCTCATGGAATTTTCCTTCATTTTAAATGAAAAATTTGGTCTCATGGAATCCTATGATAAAATGATAGCACAAAATGGATTTCTTTAATAACATTTACGGTTTACAATCTTTCAAACAAATGCAATTTTAAATCACTAGATTTTGGAACAAAGAAACCAACCTGGCTCAACTATGGAGATTGAACCTTGATATGGCGGTGCACGTTGAGATGGTGGTCCACGTTGATATAATTCTCAAGCATTTTTCATTCGTCGTTCGAATGAAGCTCCTTGTTCACATTCGCTGCACCGCTCTATTCACTGTCGGTTCATTTGACAGTGATGTATGAGCTTTTTGAAAAGCCCTAATTCAAAGGGGTTCAGTTGAACCTAGGTTCAACCAAACCCCTTAAAATATTACTTTTTTTTTTACTTAAATATGGTTTGCTCAAACTTGTAGTTCGAGCAAACCATATGGTTCGACCAAACACCTTGAATGTTTCATTTGAACATGATAGTTCGAGAGAAACCCCCTTAGCTAGTGATTTATCACACAAAAATGAATTTTCCTTCCTCCATCAAATTGTAAACCACTATTGTGGCTTCACCCCTAAAATAGAGTCCAAGGATGTGGTACCAAAAATTTGATACATATGTGTTGAGCTTTAGAAATTTGAGCATTCTGAATTAGATCATTTTGTTTATTATAAATTTGATGGTGATCGTTTCTATTTTATTGCATTATATGTTGATGATATATTATTTATTGGTAAAGGGAAAGGAATGATTTTACAAATAAAGTCTCAACTTATAGATAAATTTGAAATCAAAGATCTTAGTGCAACTAAACACATTCTTGGGATGGAAATTAGAAGAGATAGAGTGAATAGAAAGTTATGGATTGGCTAAAGTATGTCAATTCATTTTTATAAATATTTAACATGCAAGATTGTATACCATTATGTGTTCTTTTTATAGTTCATGAATTTATTTTCTTTAAATTTTCTAACATCTCCATTAGAGATGAAATACATGGCTGGAGTGTCTTACCAAAGTGCAATAGGAAGTTTAATGCGTGTTATGGTCTACACTAGACCAACCATTGCCCACGTAGTGTGAGTTCTTTCCAAGTATATGTATAATCTTGGTAGAAGCCACTGGGATGTTGTTAAAAGAGTCTTCAGATACTAATGGAGTACCTTAGAGTATTCCTTGTGGTAATATGGTGGGAGATGGGCATTCCCTTGATATTTTTGGTTATGTGGATTCAAATTGGGTAGGTAATGTTGATAGCAAAAGATCCACCATTGCTTATGTGTTTACTTGGTGGTGCAACTAGTTGGATGAGTAAACATCATGTTGTGGTTGCTTTGTCCACAACTGAAGTGATAGCTACTCAAGCTTCTAAAGAAGCCATTTTACTTAAGAGACTATGTTCATATATTAGAATTAAATAAGGTATAATACTTATAATTTATTATGATAGTCAGAGTGCAATTTTCCTATCTAAGAACACAATATTTCATGTGAAAACCAAGCACATTGATGTACAATATCATTTTGTTAGAGATATGGTTGAGGATGGAAAGGTGAAGCTAGTTAAGGTAGAGACTTTGATGACTTTTTCAGATTCTTTAACTAAGCCTATGAGCATAGAGAATTTTAGATGGTGTTTGAATTTTATGGGCCTCATGGCCTCTAGAAAAATAATTATAGTGTTAATAATCCCTTTTCTCTTGAAAGGTATTTGAAAAGTGGGAGAAAGTTAGGAAAATGGTCTCTTAACCTTTTAATTACATAAGGTTACTATTTATAATAAGTTTAAATTTTAGCATGGATTGATGTTGAATTTTCCCCAAAGCTTCAAATTGGATAAATAGGCATGCTCATAAAGTTTCATCGCAAGATCAAGTTTGGATTTGAAGATATTAAAGTTTTCATTTTCAATGTTTCAAAGTTCAGTTTGAAGACTTAAGAGACATTTTTAGGGCTTGAAAGTTTTTTTAACTGACATAGCTTTGTTATATCTTAACTGAGCACTTCACAAGCTTTCTGATGGTTCAACAGTTCACCAATCAGACACTTGAATCAAAAGTTATGGCCTCCAAAAGTTGGGTCTCCTAAAATGGGAGATGCAAAAATGTGTTGAACACATAAATAGGCTAAAAAGAGGGAGTTACTTGTGGTGGGGTGTGTTTTGAAACATCATAGGCATCTATTATTGGAGATAAGGATGGGCACCACTTTTTAGGTGGTTTTAACTCATGGCTTTGTAATAATATTTGGAATTTTTATGTATTGTATCTCCTGGGTATGTGCAAGATCATCATGGAAAAAATAGGCCATTAAGTGGCAAAAAATTCAGAAAAATCAGTGTTAGGCAACTTGACGTAAAAATTTGAATAAGTTATCTATATTATTTCAAAAATATGTAAGAATAGAATCTGTAGAAAATTAAATTTATTTTCTAAACTACTAGGTTTATTTAAAAATAAATAAAATGTATTTGGTGAAAATTTGAAATTTCAATGTAGTAGTACTTAAATTTCAAGGAAAAAATAAGAGTGTTTGTCTAACCACCATAACCATAATAAAATGATAATATTTTTTATAAGATTTTATATATAAGTAGAGGACTCATGTCGGATGTGATGCATATTTTTTGTAATTTTTCCATGTAAATAATTAATTATGAATTTTTTATTACAACTTTTAAAAATATAAAACTCATATATCGACCACCTTAACTTGGTCAAAATTCATGAAATTTATTTTTATTTTTTTAATCCTATATTATGTGAAGCATAGAATGTCATGTTTTGGATTTAAAAATGTGATACCATTTGAAAGTTATAGATGTTTTCAATCGCCTATCGATTAGGACTTTAGTTGTAATTCTAATAGAAAATAAATAATAATTATTTATTAAATTCAAATTAAAGAATAATTTATATTGGTGGAAGCTGAGAATCTCCTCTAAAATCCTTTTAGTTTCATCAATTTTGGGTAAAAATTAAATTGACCACATACCCTACAAATACCCATAATATTGCCACTTTTTGGCCCCTCATGATCCTGCACATACCCTCCTATATATTAGGTGTATGAGATGGAGGTTGTGTGTAAGAGTCATATAGTTATTGAGTTGCCTCCAAACATTTGGTTGGTGACACTCGTGTGAGAAAGCTTGCTCTATAAGTATTTTGTAATCTTGTTGATTTTTGAATAATACATTGGCAACTTTTGGAGTGTTGGGTTTTTCTCCCGAAAGGGTTTTCCCCATGTAGGATTGTGTTTTGGTATGAATGGTGTTTATGTTTAAGTTTCTATAATTGTTCAGATCTAATTTTGTTTTGCATATCCCTCCTCTCAAGATTAATATAGAAATTTGTTCTACTACCTTAGCTTCCTTACAATAGTATCCTCAACTGTATTCAATTTTAATCTTATTTGTTGATATCTATCCACCAAAGAATCAAATTCTAGATCATGGTTGATCCCACAATAATGGTTTACAATTTTTGGCCAAACTGGACACTAAAATTATTTTTTTAAACTAAATCTTCACATTCGGGCACCTATAGCGGCTAAACCGTGAATAATTTGAAGATGATGAAAACTAGAGTCTCGTCACATTTTGTCTATAGATTCTAAAAATAGTTTTTTCAAAAATTTTGGAATCAGATTGCACTTCTTTTTCCATCTCCCATGAAAATTGATTTTTTTCAAAAAACAACTTTTTTAAAAAGTGACGCACACCGTACAACATATAACTTTTTTTCCATGAAGGATAAAATTCTAATTCCTTCAAAATTAGATTTGTAACTCTCATATCTAGTGCTTCCACTTGGTTAGACAGTTTTTAATTGAATATTTTTTCTTTAAACAAGTTTTGAAGTCAAACACATTACAATTCAGACATAGCACGGTCGTATAATGCATAACTTTTTTTGTATATATCAATTTTTTTTTTTTTTTGTTGGATCAAGGACTTCAATATCTGGTGTACCCATATTTTTCAATTTTATTTTTTTGATAATCTGGTATTTTTCCACATGTGCAGAACAGAGACCTTCATTTTCGGTGAAAAACCTATGTTTAATAATTTAACTAAAAAAACAAATACATAATAAACCAAAACATATTAAAATTATATTCGTTGGATAGATCATTCTGAGGCCTACCTAATTCAAGTTGGGTTTGTGAATATTTCTCCATTTTCATCCTCAGCCCGACCTCCAAAGTGCCAAAATTTAAGTTTTTTTTCTTAGGGAGGGGATGAGGAATAAAGGGGGTTCGAATGAAAACCTAGGGGTTTGAGCGAACCCCTAGGGGTTCATTTGAACCCCCCTTCTATAAGGGGTTTTTATGGCTTTTTTGGTGGGAAAGTATTAGGAGGGTTCACCCGAACCTAGGTTCTAGCGAACCCCTAATGGGTTTGGTCAAACCAATAGGTTTGTATGAACCCCTAAAATCATTTTTTTTCCATGCATTCATTTTTTGTGATTTTTCCTTCCTCACTTCAATTGTAAATGACTATTGTGGCTTCACCCAAATAATACCTTCATTAATATTGTATGTACTTGATAAAATATTATATCACATAAAACACATATATGTCCCTATATACACCATAAACCTTATACCCTCCACTGTAAACCTAATAGTCTTGACCTTATATCCAATAAACTCAACCCTAAACCCTAAAATCTATATCCTATACACTCAACTTTATACCTTCAATCCTAAAAACCATCCTTCAACTCTAGGCCTTAAATCCTATATGCTAAACCCTCAACCCTAAATTGTAAACCCTATACCCTTGACCCTATACCTTATACCCTAACTTGTAAATCCTATATGATTAACACTATAGCATGCTCAACCCTCAACCCTCAACCCTAAACCTTCTACCTTCCACTGTAAACCCTATACCCTCGACCCTATACCCTATAACTTAAAGCCTAAACACTATCCCTCAACCCTAGGCCCTAAATCCTATACAGTGAACCCTTAAACCTATACTCTCTCAACTATGAAACCTATTCCCTAAACCCTAAACTTTATATCATCAACCCTAAACTTTATACCCTCAATCCTAAAAGATATACCCTCAATTGAAAAATTAAGAAGTAACAACCTAGAGAGGGGGGAGAAAGAAGACACAGGGAAAGAAGAATAGAGGGAGGGGTAAGGAGAGAGGGAGAGGTAGAAAGGGAGAGACCAAAAGAGGGATGGAGAGAGGGAGGAATCAATAAAGAGTGGGAGAGAGAGAACATGAGGGAGATAAATATTCAAATAAAAACTTAATGTGAGTGTGTTATAACAAGCTCATATTTATAATGCACGAGCATATTTATAACGCACTCATGTTATGTTTTTCTTTGGAAATTTTCAAGCCTTTGGATTTGATTTCCCCTGGAATTCCAACACAAAAGTTCCTAGTGACTTTTAAACTTCCAAAGATAAGTTTTTGCAAATAGTAAAACAATTGACATAATCTCAATTGTGCTCCCCATCAAGTTTATATGTATTTTAATGTCAAGTCAAAAAATACCATGGTAATATTAAGCTCTCACTTAACTATCTAACCATGTAAATTTTTTCATGTTTTGAGTATGTTAAGGTTTTCGTCTTTAATTTCTTTTGTCAGTGTATTTTTTTTTTCAAAAACCAATGTGTGGTATTTTTTACTATGGTTTTTAACTATTCATCAAAATTTTAAATAAATTAAATTTTTGGAAACTACACTCTATTCTACACATATTAAAAAATGATTTTCAATCAGTTTTTAAATTTTTTAAGGGGCACATGCTCAATTTTCTATTTTTTAGGATGTGTCCACTTTGAAAATTAGTTAAAAATCATATATGCATTAAAAAATTAATAGAAAAAATTAGCATAAACTGCATGGTGTTAGCTAATTTCTCATCAACGAAATTTTTGAAATACTAAAAAAATTAACATTTTAGGGGGCCACACTAGACGTTATGTTATGGTATTTTTGAAAAAATAGGACCACTGTGTGTGCCCCCCTTTTTGAACCCCTTAATCTCTACCATTTTTTTTTTAAATAGTAGTTTAAAAAGTAGAATCAAAGCACTATATGACTCTTTTTTATTGCATCTTCAAATTTTGAGTGTGACTATCTTCAATTTCTCATCCAAGGTCAGTCTTTCCCAATTCCAAGAAAAAGTGGCCAATTAAGACCCCTTTTTGGTCCTTCATCTTTGCAAACTTACCCAAGTATTGACATATGAATTATTTTCCACATTCCATCTCTCCATAATGAATTGTGGTATTTTAGGGATTTATGAGAGAGTACCTCATGATTTCTCATGTCACATATTTGGTGTAATGTATTGGGGATTTCCTAATGTCACAACATTGTAAGTCTTTGTAAATTTTTTGTAATGTGATCACCTTTAATGCATTTAAATTATTTCTAAGTTGTGGGTTTATAAGCATATCTAAATGTGTGATGAATCAAGTGATTTGTGCATTATATTGAGATTAAAGATGTAATGTAGTGCTTTGTTTAGTTTATACAAATGCTTACACTCTTCTCTTGGTTGATTCTATTCTCAATTTGATATGCACCGATCTTGATGAAATGAGAGTCAATCCTTCATTTTAAAACATCTCTTTTGGTTTTACCTTTTTGTTTAGGAACAATTGTAGGCTTTATCAATTGACATGATTAAACATTACAACTTATTCAAATTCTAGGTGAACTCAATATTGACAAATATTATAATAATTATGCTAGTAGTCTCCAAGTTACATGCCTTCTTTTACTTAGGTAATGTGGATTCATGAATGGTGATACAAATTGGTTCATATCTTTAGTTGCATGTGTGTCTTGTATTCATCTACTCAAGATGAGGTTAAGTAGGTTTGTTCATGGATAAGTTATTGAGGTGTGAAATTTAATTTTCCTATTAAGACATCAAGAAAAATACCTGATGTATTTATCGTAGCTTGAGGAAGAGGAAAATGTACCTTCTTCTATCAAATTTTCTCTAACTACAATTTATTTTTTGATTAGTCTTTCCTCCTTGTCATAGAACTTACAAACTAACATGGGTGTAAGAATAAAACACAAGTGCATCAATTATATGGCTAGGTAAAGGCATAAGATAGAGCCCTAATTAAATTCTCTTTGGTTAGTTATTAATGAAGGAAGAACACTATAAAGAGCCAAAGCTATGTCCATTATAACTCTACGAAGATATATGCCATTAGAACTTTGAAACAAATTACATAGAACTCAATAATATATATGTCATGAGACCTTTCATGCAAAAGTCATACAACCATCATTTTTAAGAGTCAATGTCATTCAACTAGGATGCATGATGCAACATTAAAATAAAACACATACAACTCATTGATATAATCATAATTAGAATGTTCCTACAAAAACACATAATTGTTGTTCATGAATGTCAAAATTCTACATTGAATAAAATTGTACACTTAAAAAACAAAATTATAAATGTGATTGTATTCTAGATGCATAATTACTCAAAATTTATGAATGTTATTATTAACTACTCATAACTACTCAAATTTTTTTAATGTTATTATGTTGAAACATGTAACTACTCAAAATTTAGTAGGCCCAACCTTCCCAATCATAATTCAATCTCAAATCTTAGATATTAATAATATATAGATTTTTTAAATAAAATCATACTTTAACTTAGGGATTCAAATCATGGTTGAAAAGTATGCCATATCATAACTATTATTTTTGACCATAGAACATGGTGACATCACAAGGGTTTCTATTTTTTTCATGTGGTCACTTTGTGAAAGATGGAAGAAGTATCTACTCACTAATATATTACTTTTCGTAACATTGAACAATGAGTAATGTGGGGCAATCAACATTTGACAATTCAAAAATTTATAATTTGATCTTGATATTATAAATTAAAGTTTATATCTTGATATGATACTATTGATAATGGATATTACTTGGAATGATAATAAATTATATTCAACTTCTATTTATAAAAATACAATTTTTAAATGATATCTTTATTAACTCAAATTTATTAAATTTTAATTTATTGAAATAAAATATATAAAATATATACAAATTTATCAACAAATAACTCCATATATATAAATATAATTTATTAATAACTTTATTAATAAATTATATATATTTAATTTATTTACATTTGTATGCATACGAAAATCTCTTGCACACTTTTGTTAACCTTCAAGGTAATTAATGATTTTTTATTTTATTTTTATTGAAACAATGCAATTTACAAAGAATAAAAGCTACCAGTAGGTAGCAAGGAGAAACAAAATAGTCACGGGTAATCCCACAATATTGGTTTACAATTTTTGGCTAAACTAGACACTGAACTAATTTTTTCTAACTAAATCTTCACTTCGGGGACCTATAGCAGCTAAATTGTGAGGAATTTGAAGATGATGCAAACTAGTGATTTGTGACATTTTGTCTATAGATTCTAAAAAAAAAAAAAATCAAAATTTTTGGAATCAAAGTGCACTTTTTTTTCCATCTCCTTTAAAAACTAGTTTTTTTCAGTAAACACCATTTTTAAGGAGTGACGCTCACTGTATAACACATAATTTTTTTTTCTATGAAGAATAAAATTCTATGTTTTTGAATTTAGATTTGCAACTATGATATCTAGTGTTTCCAATTGGTTTCATAATGTTTTATTGAATTTTTTTCCTTAATAAGTTTCAAAGTCAAACCATATAACACAAAAAAAAATTGTATGTATCGAAATTCTTTTTTATTTTTTGTTAGATCAAGGACTTCAATAACTAGTGCACTCATATTTTTCAAAAAAAAATTGATAATCTTCTATTTTTCCACATATGCAGAACAAAGAACTTGATTTTCGGTGAAAAACCTACATTCACAAGAAATAAAAAATAAATATAATAATTAGATTAAATTTATTCAAAATTATACTTATTTGGGAAGTTTATAATAAGGACTACATACTTACAAAAAATAAATTTTAAATAAATTCATTTGATGCCCATAAAGGTAAATCAAAAGTGGTTTTTAATCAACATTTTGATAGGTGTAAAGGAGACTTCGTTATAGGTATGGTTTAAAACTAGCAGGGTTTTATCCAAGGGAGTTTGATCTAAGGTAGTTTGATCAAACCCTCTTCAATTTAAATGCTTTAAATGGTCCTTATATTTTTTTAAATTATGTGATTTCAACAAAAATAAGAATCTCTTAGAAATTGTAAACCAGCTTTGTGGGATCACCCTCACAAGTAGCTAAAAAGCACTAACAAACCATAAGAACAATTCAGCCAACAAAAAGTTGTCACTAGTAGCACTAACAAACCAAGTGTAAGCAATCATTTCATATAGTATATAACTTTACAATGACAAAACTTGTTATCAAACTGAAACTATAAGAAAGTAACTAATGATTTAGTATCATGGTGTTAATAGATGTAGACTCTAACCAACAAAAAAAAATATCAATGGCATACTATATCGATTATACACTCACAGATATTTACGTACAAAATGCGTGAACATATAATATACTCACAGAGATTTCTTCACCATTAAGGATGTCTGTAATGCAAGGCAATTCCTGTGGGCTAAATTCGTGTAAATTTACAAACCTATGCAGCTCAGAATTCACCTGCCTACTATGGAAAGTTCAACAAAATTTCAAATTGGATTGACTTAACGAACATAAATGTAAATCAGAAAGTTTTTCGTTGAAGGCAATTCATGTTGACTAAAGTCGTGCAAATTTAAGAATGTATACAGTTGGGAACGTACACACTCTAAATTTCCAAATTGAAGTGACGTGAAATGGTCATGTATGGAAGGCGATTCTTGATGACTCAAATCGTGAAAATGCAAGAACGTATACAGCTCGGCGTAAACGTACCCATCCCCATAAATTAAGCAATTTTCTGAATGTTTTCCTTTCGAACCATGTCAATATGCTCCAATCAACACGATATGATGTCAATGAATTCTTACCACAGGAATTGCCTACTCTAGTCAATACGATAAGATGACAATGAATGCTTACCACTGGAATTGCCTACTCTAGTCAATACGATAAGATGACAATGAATGCTTACCACAGGAGTTGCCTTGCATTGCAAACACATCCTTTCAAAGGCAACGATGGATACTGAGGGAAAAGGCTATAGAGGCAACAATTTCTACTAGCCCATCCATGCATGGCATGGATGCCGCACTACCTCCCTTGTTTCTCTCGCCCTTCGTGCAACGTACAAACTCTGTCGTCTGTGCCCGCACTACCAACTCTATCCTTGTCAAAGTAGAGTATAATTTTAAGGTTTATATTAAAAGATTAGATTATACTTTATCATTTTTTTTATTAAATAAATATTATATTTATTTTATTTCTTATTTAACTATAATTTTAAAATTTAAAAAATATTAAAAATATTAATAAAATTTAATTATTATTTTTTATTTAAGAACCGTAATCCTTTGGGGTTTTAGGACTTAGAGTTGTTAGATGAAATTATTATTTCATCTAAATAATAATAACTTATAAATTTATTAACTCCAAAATTTGTAAATAATAACATGTTAATTTTATTTTCAATAAATAAATTTAAAAGAATTTGATTAATATATAAAATAAAGTTGCTATTTTAATTTACTAATACAAGAATATTTCATCATGTTAATTTTATTTGTATTAGATATATGTTTCATTTAAATAAATTAAACAAACTTTTATTTATGTAAAATATGGTGTGTGGCATGTTTACCTATGTGTAATTTATTGTTTATCCATGCATAATTTAATATTTGTGCATCACAATGACCATTTAGGAAGTAGGTGTTGGGAGTGACTAAGTCAAAGTGGTATTTTTTTATTGGTAATATTGATAGAACGAGAAGATATTCTAAAGATCTTTCTTGAGGCTACTTGTCAATTGGAATTATCTTCTACTATTGTTAAAAAAATTAGTGACTAAATCAAAGTAATTTTTGGGTGACTAAGTTTTATGTCCAATTAGGGTTAAGGTTCAATTAGGGACAACTATAGTTAGGGTTAGGCTTATGGAGTTCAAATATAGGGTTAAGGTTATAATTATGATTAGAGTTTGAAATAGTGTTACAATTAGGGTTAGATTTCAATTAGGATTGGGGTTAGGGTGTTCAACTAAGGTTAGGATTATAATTATGATTAATGTTAAAATTATTATTATAGTTAGGATTAAACTTTTAATTAGGATTAGGGTTAGGGTTTACTTAGGTTTAGGGTTAGAGTTAGAGTTAGAATTCTAGGACAAAGTTTCGGGTTAGAATTAAATAATGGTTAGGGTTATCTCATATAAAGCTTGGGGTTAGAATAAGGGTTCCATTTAGGGTTAGAGTTCAATTAGAGTTTGTTGTTAATTAGTTTACAGTTCAGTTAGAGTTGCAATGAGTTAATTAATTATGACATTCTTAAATAAAGACATAAATAAGAAAAATAATTCAAATATTTGCATAAACTAAAAGAACAAATAAATAAATAAATAATTTGATTGCAAAGAGAAATCGAATATTTGATTACAAAGATAAATCAATCAAAAAAGAAAAGTAGAGAATGATAACTCTCTCTGTATTTATATATATTAATATTTAATATATGTATGCTAAATTCTTTTTTTAGTTTTATTTTAAAAATTAAACTAAATTCTATTTTCTAAAATTCATAAAACATTTATTATTTAATTATTAAATTCATAATCAATTAAAATATAATGATTATGTAATATAAATGAATTAAATATTAAATTTAAATTTAAAAGTATTATTTATATTGTATTGTTTTTTTCATTTTTACATACAAATTTTTTTATATTGTAAAATTAAACTAAATTCTAATTGTAAAAAATATAAAATATTTGAAGTTGATAATTTTTAAATTTATTAATTGTGAAAACTAAAAAAATTCAAAATAACGAAATAGATTAATTACAAGTGACAACACACAAAAATCAGGAAGCGATTTCAAAGATTAGAACATATATAGGTGTGGCTCTTAATTATTGAGTACAACATTGTGCATTCTTTTAGAATATTTTTTTGGTACTTGAGAAATATGGTCAAACACTATAAATAGTATATTTGATCTAACTTATTCATATTTGCATTCCTTTAAAATTTAATCAAATATTATTATTGATCAATATAAATTTTAATTAAAAAATATAGAAAGTATATCAAACTAAAATTTATGTTTAATTGTAAATATATTATTTTGAAATAGAAGTAAGGTTAAGGAAGATTCATATCATACATTTTTTTGTATGTTTAGATCAAACCATCTATCCTTTTGCATTATAAGCTACCAAAAATATGAGACCTTCTCTTGTAGAAGTTATTGTGACGTATATACATTGGATTCTATATTATGATAGTAGATCTCCTTCCTTCTTTTGCATTGTAAGCTACCATAATATATGGTCTTAAAATCCTATTCATATTTTGAGCTTTTCTAAACTATTCAACACATCAAGAATTATGACGTAAGGTCTCCTTCAATAAAATAGGGCTTCAAAACCCTATTTATCTTAGAATTTTTTATAGATCACAAACCATACCCAACATCATGATATATTGCATACCATATTTAACATTTTGGTGCCACTTCATTCTCCCTATAATATAGTTTATCATTAGACAAATTAGGGTTTTAATCTAATTAGGGTTACATTTAATGTTAATATATTATGGGCTGCCCCAAAATATAGATTGATGGTTAAATAGAGAAATAAAAAAAGAAAGTGTAGGTTTAAACTTTGAAAAAAATGGTACACTACCCTTTATAATTTAATGATATATTTTAATTAAACTAATGTGTTTCCATTTATAACATGATATACTAATATATTATATTAGTGTGATTAAAACTTGATGTAAAAACACACATAGTTAAATCCAAAACACTTTTACACTTGAGTTCAATGTTAAAAATAAAATATTATTCAATTTTAACACTTTTGATTAAGTAGATCAATTAAATAAAATTTATAAATTTATTAAACATATTTTTTTAGTATATTTAATGATCTATTTAAACACAAAATATATAATTAGGTCAAGATAGTTACCAACTTATTGTTCAAAAATAATTAATGTTAATTTTTTCTATTTTAAAATATGGTGATTTTAACAAGTATTCTCTTTAAAAAAGTAAATAAAATTCAAAAAAATGAAAAAAAGGTGAAAATAAAATTCAATTAATATCAAATTATATTAAATACATTAACATCTAAATATTTATATTAAATTTAAATATTTTTACTTTCTATCTTATTTTATCTTAAATATTTCATAATCAGATTTAAAAATTAAAAATTAAAACTTATAATTAATTTATATTAAAAATATCAAAATTTTAATATTTAAATTAATTTAATAAAAAGATGTTTTGAAAATTTAAATATTTTTTATATTAAATATTTATATATATTTTACATTAAAATAAAATTTTAAATATTTTAATATTTTATATTTTTATAATTTTAAAATTATAGTTAAATAAGAAATAAAATAAATATAATATTTATTTAATAAAAAAAATGATAAAGTATAATCTAATCTTTTAATATAAACCTTAAAATTATACTCTACTCTGATAGGGACAGAGTTGGCAGTGCGGGCACAGACGACAGAGTTTGTACGTTGCCGCATCATGCCTTGTACCATTCAAACACAGTAATTTCGTGCAATTGAGAGATCTGACATTTTTTATTTTCGAGTATAAAGTACAAATTTGTGCAACTGAAAGATCTGACTTTTTTTTTGTTTTCTTTTTCAAAAAAAATATATTAAAGAGTTTATATATTTATAACATTTTGTTTCTACAGTCCATGATAGTTAGTGGCAGCAGCTATCCAGCGCCACAAATGCACCATGGATATGCTGCATCATGCCTTGACCACATCTCTCCAATGAATATGGCAGCGACTATCTAGCCTCACAAATGCACCGAGACACAGATATACCGCATCATGCCCTGATATGAAACATTAACATTTGCTACCTCATGATTTTTTGTGCCTACGAGGGATCCCAGTATGGCTTCGAACTATTTGTTGCAGGCTGAAAGTAATTTTTCCATTAATAATAATATTAACTATTTGGGTCAGTAAGTTTGTAGTTTCTTAAAACACGGGCAAGAAAAACCATAACAGAGAACACTTTTTTTTTTAAATACAAACATACAGCCTCATTAAGCAATACAAAAATGTCGATTACAGGTCTCATAGATGGTCAGTTGTTCTCAATAGCAAAATAATTCTAAATTATTTTATTACAGCTCAGATGGCAGCACGTTCCTAGTCTCCCTATCAGTGAGGCAAAGAGCTAGGTCATCGAGTAAACCTAAAGAAATAACTTGGATAAAAACAGAGATGAGCTGGAAAATGTTATATATTTTTATATTCCAAAACATACAAAGTTTGATAACATGACCACAAAGCTGTTGCTCTTTATGCATTCAGAAAATTGAAATAGAGTTACCTGTCCTTTCATTGGCTGCTTCAAACTATTATAAAACAGCAGACCTTTTTTTTCTTCACTTTCTACCCTTCTCATACATTAACAAAAACTACCTAATTCAATGTATATCCTCACAAACAAAGCCAAAACACAAGCAGTTAATTACAATTTTTTTTTTTATTGAATAAAGCAAAAGGAATTACAATGAATAATAATAAAGCAGTTAATTACAATTAATTTCTAAGTCTTTTTCAATGTGGAAGAAATATAATATAAGATTATACAATTAATTCACATTTGATTTCTGTCATGTATGCACTGAATGGAGATAGGATGATGTGGATCTGAGCTGGAGATAACAAGTACATGTTTGAACGGATAGAGAAAACATGGCGACAATTGAGAGAAAGGATGGTTTACGGAGTAAAAACAGGAGGTTGAGATTAATATTCCAAACTCTTTCTTAATTAGAACTACTTCGATTTATGATACTCAAATGGTTTCTTTGATATACAAAACTTTCTTTTTTAATGTCTTGGTGAAAATATTTGCACATTGCTCTTTAAATCTACAAAATTTTAAATAGAGTTCTCTGGGGAAAATGATATTTATTGTCAATATGCTTATTTCTCTTGTGAAACATTGTATTCTTGGACAATGCTATTGTTGAATTTTTGTCACAATAAATCTTTGTTGCTTCTTCTTATTCATGCCCCAAATCTTTCAACACCCTTCTCATTCAAATTACTTGGCATGAAGCTCATATTACTACTATATACTATTTTTCAATAGATGATGTAGTGACTATAGGTTATTTCTTGGATGCTCATAATACTCCACCTATTCCAAAACATAAAACATAATCAGATGTGTTCTTAATGAAGACAATCCTTAGATCCTGCAAATAAAGAAACAAATCCTCTGTACTAGAGAGAAAACAAGAACAATAAAATGAATACCCAAGGAATTATGGAGATTGAATTTCCTTTCACAAACTATACTCTGTCTTTTAGTATTCTAAACTTGTAAATGTTACATTTCTCCAAAAAATGAACCCCTACATTAATATCTCTCCTCTTTTTAACCCACAAAAGCACCCAAATCATTCCTACGCAGACTGCACAGTAACTGTAGTCCAAAATATCTAAATCAACTCCTACATAGACTACATAGTAATTGCAATCTAAAACAAAGGGATCAACACCTAATTATTTCCTATGTAGATTATGAACAAACAACAGATCAAACTCCAAAATTAACTATTGATCAATAGTTAGTCATGGAATGGCTACATCATCCTCCCCATCTTTTAGAATTTTTGAACCTCCTGGTTCAGAGTCATACAAGGGATTTGTCTTGCTGCACTTAAGAGTTTGGAATAGATGGTAGAACCATCTTTTTGACTTGAAGGACCAAGCCACGGTGTTTCCTTCCATCAAATTAGATATATTTGCAAATCATCATTTTTTCTTCTTCTTTTGTTTCTAGCTTTTTGTTGGAATAAATATCCTCTTTCTCTACCAATTGAATCCCTTCCTCTTTTCCCAGCTACTTGAAGGCTTAGTAGTCCTCCTCCACTAAAAATTGGCATTGCTATTTGCATCACTCATACCAAATCCCATTGAACCTACACATGTAAATCATTAAAAAAAATAAAAAATTAAGGGAATAAAAATTTCCCATAAGTGAATCCTCTTTCTTTGCATTATGCCATTTAGGCATGCTTTCCATTTTATATTTTGTGAGGTGGGCTACATTTCCTAGCTCAATGTGATATTGTTCACAAAACAACTCATTTTTTACATTGTCCTCTTTTATGCCATAAATGGCCATTTCTATTTTCTTTGTTTCAATCATCCTCATTTCTTCTCCAAGAAAGAGATAATCCGTTTCTTCTCTTTTTCCATTAATCATGGGATTCTGTAGACATTCCTCTCTTTGCTCACATTCTTCTAGTTGCTTATGATTGGTTCTTTTTTCAAAAACTAATAGGACTTCATCACATATCAAGCTACCAAAGATCTCCATCTTTGTTGTAGCTTCCTCTCTAATGTGGACCACTTCCACTGCTACAACATTTTGCGCCTCTTCTTGTGATATGTTGCATTCCTCATCATTGCAGTCTTCAAACTCTTCTCCTCATGTATTGTAATATGTAATACCTTCCCCTTTTTTAGGGTAACACAATTCAACAACTTCATCCAACTCATTCATCTCTTCATCTTCAACCCATTCATCTATCTCTTCATCCTTATCCCATTCATCCCTCTCTTTTCTTTGGAACTTTTGGAAAATCACATTTATAGGTCTTTTATCCACTAATTTATTATTGCCAACTCTTCAAGGGATTTCATCTTTCCCTGTTCTAACAATTTTCTATTCCTTGGCTAACCCTAGCCTCTATGACTTTTTTATCTCAATGTACCATTTTTTCACAAGATGAGTATTTAACCTCATCATTCTTTTCCATCTTCTCAAAACTCTTTAGAGCCTCTGCTATAATTTTTTTTTTTCCTTCTTATGATTGCTTGTTTCATATTCCTCCAACATCCACCATAATTCCTTAAACTCATACTCTAAATTTTACAACTCTTTTTTTTAATCCTCTGTTAGCTTCTACCTCCACCTTTGTCTTATCTTTTCTTCCATCTTAGTTATCCTCTTTGTCACAACATGATATAATTCCATTTTTGTGCTTCACAACTTTCTAATCTTATTTTCTCTGATACCAAACTGATGCAGACAATCCTTAGATCCTACAAATAAAATAGCAAATCCTCTATACTAGAGAGAAAACAAGCACAATAAAATGAAGACACAAGGAATTGTGGAGATTGAAGCTCCTTTCACAAACTATACTCTATCTTTTATTATTCTAGACCTACAAATATTACATTCTTCAAAAACTAAAACCCTACGATAATGGCTATCCTCATTTTAACCAACAAAAGCACCTAAATCACTCCTATGTGACTACATAGTAACTGCAATTCAAAGTAGCTAAATCAACTCCTACGTAGACTGCATAGTAACTGTAGTCTAAAACAGAGGGATCAACACCTAATTAGCTCCTATTTAGATTACGGATAAACAAAAGATCAAACTCCATAATTAATTGTTGATCAACAATCAGTCATGGAAATAGTTGCATCATCCTCTACATGACATTGTGAATACACTTGGGGTAGGGTTTAATTTTGTAAAATACAATTGTATTTTTAGAAAAAAAACTTTCACCATTTCTCTTTCGGTCATGGCTATGAATGGGAAGTATTTTTATTTGTTTTCTTTTTATGAGAACAAAACATGATCATATTATATGGTATATAAAATATGATTGCATTAGTGTTACTTCAAATTTTCAATAACATGAATGTGTTTATCCAAAGTGAGTAATTTGGCCACTCCTTTGTTTGTCATTTTGGTGCACATACCCCTTGGTTCATCTCTACCTGCCCTTTTATTTTGAAGGATCTCCTTAGATCTTCTTTGACTTGGAATTATCTCCACTCTCCACTAAATACATATGAACATGCTTTCCCACCCTTCTTTTTTTTTTTGCTTCCTTAGTGCATATCCTATTACCCTAGGCAAACTTATGTCCTTTTATGATTATTTTTATAACAAAACACCTAGATAATGATAAAGGTTTTAATTTTCCCATCTTACCCAATCATTTTCCTCCTATTCCCTTTCCCTCTAAACCCCCTATGTGCTATGGTATAATGTGTATATTGAGTCTCTTGATATAGTTTTACACACAAAGCAAAGTGCAGGCAATGTGTGGAGAAGAAAGTTCATACTATTAACACTTTTCCACTCTAGTTTTATGCCATTTTTGGTTGATGGATGCATGATTCTAGTGTGTGCTTTTCAACCATTTTGGTCACATGGTATTCCAACCCATGGTTCTTTCCAACCCAAGGGGGATTAAATCTACCTCCTATTTTTCCTATTTTTCTAATTTTTGGTGCAACAAATTATTTTCTAAAAATATTAAATTAATTTTTGCAAAGGAGGATCAATTATTTGTAAGGGTATAAAATTTGAAAGCTTCATAACTTTTGCTTGGTAGCTCGGATTTGAATGCCATTTTTTGCAAAAGTGCTTATTTTTCACTAGGAATCCAAAGAGCATAATATCACACTCATACTATAAAGTGTCAATTTATGCCTCTTTTGGGTTAGTTACAAAGCACTCCTACAAAGTGCCAAAATTGGAGGGAAACAAATAATCAAGGGGCAATCTTGGTGTTTTCTACTTTTGAGGTTGTTGGTTCATATGATCACGTCTCTCACTTAATCCCATCCATTTGAGTATTCTATAGAATCCTCCTAAAAATGGAATATCAAATGTGAATATTGTGGAAAGAACGAGAATACAATAGAAGAATGTTGGTTTTCTCAAATTGAGGAAATGAAGAAAATTCTTCAAAATCATGGTACTACCCTACCTGATCCTCTAGTTCTAACACATTACAAAAACATCATCCAGTCTCACTTATAAATCTTGTGAGACATCATTATTTGAGGATGAACCATGTAGTCTGATTACTTGCATTGATACCTCATTGATCAATATCACTTGCTACATCTAAATCAATTTTTGAATCATCGATGAGTTCCACAGATTCTTTACATCAAGCAATTTCTATCTTCATACCAAATCCACCACATTGGGATGCATATCTATCAGACCTAGCATCTTTATTTGTAGAATATCAACTTGGAGATTTGGATGGTAGCATTGAGGACATTCATCTTCTATTTTATGACAACTTTGATGAAGTTGCATCACCATTGCCATCTTTGGATATTGCTCTTGCCTCGCCAACATCAACTTCTATTGTGACAAATTGTGAAGACATTCATGAGTTAAGATATCCAACTCAATTATCATCATCTGCAGTAGTATTAGATTCACATCAGTCCAAACATAACCATACATCCACAGTTCATGTTCTAGAATCTTCTATGGTACCTGATCCATTATATCAACATTTGTCACACATCAACATTGGCTTGGAGATCTTTGAGCATCATTCAAAGGAATCATTGGAATCATTTCAGTCTTTGGATTATGTACAACATTCAAAGATATTCATCTTACTTGTTGTATATTCCTATTTGGAATGGGAGTCCATATTACAAATATTTATTTTATTTTTCTTCCCAAGGGGGGAATGTTGTCCAACATTTGTGGACCATCTTCAGCATCCAATATCAAGTATCTACTAGCACTACATGTAGTTCATCACTTCACATTTTCTTGGGGGTCACATGATCTTCTCTATTTTCTCTCCTATGGGGAGAACATATTTTACTTTGTGCTAGAAGTAGTCCTTGGGGGTCATCACAAATCCTCCATCTATCACTTTTCTTCTTCACTTGTACATTTCTTGCATTTGGATCACATTTGCATCATTCTCTTTTGGAGAGGCATTTTTATTTCCCACTGGGTTTTTTTCATTTACTCCACTTATGAGAGATTTGCATTATACATGGGTACCTTATCAAGATTCATGGTTGGGACCCATTTATTTTGCATTGTACATGGGTACCTCGCTAGGCTAGTAGCTGAGAACCATTTGTTTCATACCCACCTAAGTTATGCTTAAGGGGCGTGCTAGTAGCTAAGATCCATTTCTTTCATGCCCACCTAAGCTAGCTGACACCTTGTTGATCCAATCTATGGGTCGACTATTATGAAATCTTGTCTCATTGTGCTTGCTTTCAATCTTCAATTATCAAAGGTTCTTTCAATTTTCCTCCTTAGAACCACTCTAATCCATTTCCTAAAATTTTACACACCCTAGATGCATTCATTTGTGCAATCTTGTTCACCAAGTTTTCAAATTTCAATTTTTTGTATTGTAAGGTTGACATTTTTGGGGTCCGACCATTATTTATAGGCATGGGTGCCAAAATTCACATTTAGAGAGTTGTTTATTTAAATTGTATCATCTTAATTCATTTACATATCATTGAAAAATATCTTTGACATTTAAGACAATACATTTGTACAAGTGTCTCTAACATTTTTATAGGTACAATGCAACATCCTCCTTTATCTGTACACCAATATTTAATATCCACCTTCATAATTACTACACCCTTTTACTATTAGTTCAATCTTATAACTTAACTAAAACTTTAAAAAATGAAGTATTTTAATTCTATCATAAAATTATTGTACAACACTCTTTAACACCACCATCATTTTCCTTACAAATATTTTCGTAAGATACTTAACATGTAAATTTCCATACTAGCAAATCAAAATTGGACACTTGATGTAATGGTTCTGTCATGTTGTAAGCATATAGTAGATGCTGAGTTGAAATCTCTCAATACCAAACAAAACTTAATGTAATGGTTCGGTCATGTTGTAAGCATCTATTAGATGCTGAGTTGAAATCTCTCAATACCACACAAAACTTGATGTAATGGTCCGTTCATGTTGTAAGCATCTATTAGATGCTGAGTTGAAATCTCTCAATACCAAACAAAACTTGATGTAATGGTTCGGTCATGTTGTAAGCATCTATTAGATGCTGAGTTGAAATCTCTCAATACCAAACAAAAAAATTAAAAATTAAAAAATAAAAGTAAATAAATAAATAATAATAATATCCAGAATATAGAGATTTATTCAAAGCATTGTCGATACTCAAAATGCGTGTCATGTCATAACTGATTTTTTACCCGTAAAACATGCGTGTCGTGTCGTGTCGTAACTGCTTTTTTACCCGTAAAACATGCTGACCTAACAAGGGTGTCTATTTTTTACTTTTGTGGTCAACTTGGGAAGCTGTAAGAAACATCTACCCACTAAATAAAATATCACTGCAGGTAACTTCTTCAGTATTCCATGGCTTTATTATTTTTCTGCATTTCCCTTTCCCAGACTAATTTACTTTGAACAATGAGTAATGTGGGGCAATCGGCGTTTGACAATCCAAGAGTTTCTACTTTGATCCTGTCAAAACGATCAAAAATTCTAGTTCGACTCCGCGTTTTGACAATCCACAAGTCTTTTTCTTGTAGTGCCGAGTCTGGCAGTCTTGGGTATGAATTGCATTTATTCCCAAGATTGTAGTAACAATGATATAATCTAGCATTCTCGGAATGAGAAAACATCTATAGATCTCTGACCTATTCAAGCGGATTGTTTATTGGCCCATTCTTTCGGGAAAGTATGTCTTACGGGCATTCAGTATGGTGGATAGACAATACGTAAACAATGTCCGCGTTTGACAATTCCACGAGTTTCTACTTGGACCATGTGAAGTAGGTGTCCGAGGTTTTTCTGTAGTGCTGAGCCTGCCAGTCCTGGGTTTTCATTGTATTTATTCCTAAGCTTGCAGCGACGATGATACATCCATAGATCTCTGTCCTATTCAAGCGAATTGTGAATTGGGCCATTGTTTCAAGAAAATATGTCTGGTCTTTTGATCGGAGGACTGGTAGGTCTGGGGATCGACATTGCAATCAAGAAGATCCTTTCTCAAATCAGCGTTGCCGTCCGGTTCAGGAAAGAGTTGGAATCCCTCAACAAGCTTTTAATCAGTCTTCAAGATATTAACATTGCCCTGCACAATCAGCGATTGGCTCTGAGCTCTGATCAGTTTGACGAGGAACTTATACCTTCGGCTGTCAATAACTGGTTCAAAAAGCTGGATGAGCTCCTCCAACAAGCAACTGGAATAGTTCAAGAATGCACAATAGCAATACCAATATATGATTTGTTTTCTCGTTATAAAAAGGGCAAAAAGAATCAGTCAAACTGTTACAAACATCAAGGAACATCGAGACAATGCGGCATTGATTGGTATAACGACTCAGCTTGGTCAGTTGAAAAGGCATCTTCAATATTCCAGCAGCGAAATCATAACATCGACAAGCTCAGTTGCGCCTATGAGGGAATCCATGAAATTTACAGGGGAGCTGCTTATTGTGGGACAAGATATGGCCCTTACACGATTTGAAGAGTTGATGCAAAATGAGTCTCGGATGGGCGTGGTGGGTATGGGAGGCTCAGGGAAGACTCTCCTCCTAAACAGACTCTTCAACAGCTGCCAGGTACAAAATCTCTTTGGTAGTGGTTTATTGCTCTGGCTTACTGTTTCGCGGACTCCATTTTTAACAAGACTTAGAAACGATCTTGCTAATCAAATAGCTTTTCAAACAAATGACGATTTTAAACACCAGTTATGGAGTGAAGATGACATTAAAATATGGTTAAATAGGAGATTAAGGAAACATAAGTTTGCCTTGCCCCCTTAAGGCAGTAAAAGAAAAGGAAAACCCTAAAAGGGCCTCAAAAGTGGTATGGAAAAAGAAGCAGGAGAAAAATTTGTTACGGAGCCAGTGGGAAAGGTTGCAGAAACCCCTGATAATCTCTCAGGTGACGTTGGAAATGATGGCTCCACCTTCCAGGTCCCCCAAGCTCTTGTTCCTGAGATTAAGTCTGGTTCTCAGGATAAAGGAGAAGGAATGGATTGTAATGCTGGGAACTTGGCTCTAAGCAAGGCAGATGTTTCTCAATTTAATATCTCTGATGATGCTGGAAATGAAGGCTCTGCCATCCAGACCCCCAAGTTTTGGTTCTGAGCTTATCTCTGATTCTTAGAACAAAGAGGAAAGTGTGGGATGGGAAGCTGGGAAATTATCCCTAAGCAAGTCGGATGATTCTATTACCTCAGAGATGAGCCCCACTTTTCGGGACCCCATGATGCCAGGGCTGGACGATATTCCTTTTCAGGGTCTCTCTCTTGAGGTAGGCATTCCCCTGATTGTGTCTCTGGTTGGGACAAATAACCCAGGTATTGAATCCTATTCGGATCTGGCTTCTTTTGATGTTGTTAAAGACACTTATTCGGACCCTAGCTAGGCAAGCCTTCTTGAAAGAAGTACTCCCTGCCTTGTGGGAATGGACTCATGGATACCCTCCCCTGGGAACAAAATTCCTATCTGAAAAAGAATGGGAATCCAGCAAAGAATCAGATAGTCAAGATGATACAGATAGAGAAGAGGTGCTATCTAAGAAAAAGAAGAAAAAATCGAAAATCAAAATCAAAATCACCCCTTGTGGGATTTCAACAAGATCGAGAGCAAAAGTGGACTGTGGGGCAATATCTCTAGCCAAAGGAAGAAGACCCAAAAATTTGATAAGAGAGCACCATAGCTTTCAAGATATTGTGGATGGCTTCCAAAAAACCATCCTGGAGCTCCTTCTCTCTCCTAAATTCCCATGAAGTTATTGTCCTGGAATATAAGGGGACTAAATAACCCCCACAAGCAGGATATTTTACACAATTTTCCCGGGACCAAAAGCCTGATATTCTCCTCATTCAGGAAACCAAAATGTTAAGTGAAAAGGTGGAAAAGATTTCTTTGTTCCAGCACTGTTCTATCCAGGGAAGTGATTCTAATGGTGCCTCAGGTGGGATTGCGACTTTTTGGAACTGCAAGGTCATAAGAGGTGATCCTCTTTCTTCTCGTCCTAATCATGTTTCCACTAGATTTACTCATATAAGGGACAACTTCAGCTAGATCCAGTCTAATATTTATGCTCCTAACTGCAAAAAAGCTCAGAAGGCTTTTTGGAAAGAGTTGGCTGCTTTTCAGAATATATTTAAAAATGACCTTTGGGTTGTCATGGGAGATTTTAACTCACCTCTCCTTCAGGGTGAGAAGTTTGGCGGCTCTCAGATCAATGAAGAAAGCAAAGAAGATCTCTTGGATTTCATCAACAATCAGGCCTTGATTGACCTGGACTTGCAAGGGAGCTCTTACACATGGTCGAATCGAAGAGTTATGTCTTATCTGATCCAGGTGAGACTTGACAGAACCCTTGTTTCTGATATTTGGATCTTAAATTATTGCTGCTCTTTGAAAACCCTCCCTAGGGTTGGATCTAACCATTTCCCTATTAGTTTTGTTGCTGACCCCTTAAAAATTAAGAGGAATACTCCCTTTCGCTTTGAAAAGATGTGGCTTTCCCATCCTCTCCTCTGAGAGGAAATAAGGAAATGGTGGAATATTAAAATTAAGGGCACTGCCTTATTTAGAATTGCCAAAAAACTAAGAGAAGTTAAAATGAATCTCAGAAAGTAGAAAAAAGAGTCTTTTGGCAATATCTTTCAAATCAAATCTGATCTTCAGTTTAGGCTGTCTGAAATTCGAAACAAAATCCAGAAGGAAGGCTATTTGAATGAAACTAAAGAAAAGGAAAACGAGATTCTCTCAAAACTTCACGAGATAATTGCTAGAGAAGAGGAATTTTGGAGACAAAGATCTAGAGCTCTTTAGCTAAAGGCTGGAGACAAAAATACCAAATATTTTCATCTTTCAACATCTAAACACAAGGTAGCTAACAAAATCTCTGCGATTGTGGTTGATGGCAGAACTTATGAGGAGGAAGAGGACATTAGAAGAGAAGCTGTCCTATTCTTTAAGAACCTCCTGTCTGAGAAAGAGGGTATTAACTTGGAGGATCAAAATCAGTTACTGGAGGCTATCCCCAGGATTGTTAACTCTAGAGACAGTGAAATGTTGACAGATATACCCACCAGTGAGGAAATTAAAAAAAAAAAATTCTCTTTTGAAGGAAGCAAAGCGCCTGGTCATGATGGCTTCCCTTTACTTTTCTTCCATTGGTTCTGGGACATTGTTGGGGAGGATGTTGAGAAGGCGGTGAAAGAGTTCTTCCGCTCTAGAAATCTTTTGAAGGAGTTAAATGCCACTTTCTTGGTTCTTATCCCCAAAAAACCTGGAGTGTAGGATTTTGAAGGCTTCAGACCCATTAGCCTCTGTAATTCCTTCTATAAAATTATTTTGAAGGTGCTTACCTCTAGGCTGCTTCTCATTCTGCCCTCTATTATTGCTCCTCAACAGAATGGTTTTGTGCCTGGTAGACAAATTATTGACTCTATTGTCCATGCTCATGAGAATGTTCACTCCCTCTCGGTCTCTAAATCGGAAGGATTCCTTCTTAAGCTTGACATTTCGAAGGCTTATGACAGGGTGGACTGGAACTTTCTGTTTAAGATCTTAAAGTCTTTTGGTTTCAATGAAAGGGTTTTGCAGCTTATTGAGCAACTCATTACTTCTGCTTCTGTGGCGGTTCTTATTAATGGATCCCCTTCCACTTTTTTCTGTAGTTCTAGAGGGTTAAGACAGGGAGATCCCATTTCTCCTATCCTCTTCACGATTATGGCTGAGAGTTTTGGTAGGAATATGAGTAAATTGGTTGCTCAAAGATCTATTATGGGGCTCAAACCGTCATCGAACAATTTGATATGCTCTCATCAACAGTTCGTGGATGACACTTTGCTGATGGGAAGGTCTGCTGTCTCAGAAGCTAAAGAGATGAAGAAACTTTTGGATACCTATGGTAGAGCTTCTAGTCAGGTGATAAATAAGCAAAAAAGCTTGCTGTATTTCTTTAACACACCTTTGCATACACAGAGAAAGATAGCTGGAATTCTTGGTTGCAAGATAGAGTCCCTTCCTGCTACTTATCTGGGACTGCCTCTATGTTTAAAACCTCCGAATACTTTTTGGATCTCTCTGGTTGATAGGTTTGGGAAAAAACTCTCTGGGAAAGGAGCTCACCTAAGTCAAGCTGGAAAACTCCAGCTTCTTAAAGCTTCTCTGCAGAACCTCCCTATCTATGCTCTCAGTCTTTTTAAAATCCCATCCAAATATGCTGAAACCATTAAGAAGATTCAAAAGAGATTCCTTTGGTCTGGAGTCGAAGAAAGAAAAAGAATGCCTCTTGTTGGATGGGATTTGGTTTGCAAATCTAAAAAGGATGGAGGCCTTGGGCTAAGAAAAATTAGACTGTTGAACAAGTCACTCCTAGCTAAACAGATATGGAGACTTTTCTTTTCCTCTGGGGAATGGAGTGAAATAATTAAAAACAATTATTTGCAGAATAACAATTCCCTCAAAGACATTATTGAGAATCCCAACCTCCCAAAAGGATCAAGTTGTTGGAACTATATGATTGATGGGATAAAGGTGGTGAAACTGGGATTGAAATGGCAGGTTCACAATGGTAACCAGATTAGATTTTGGGATGACTGTTGGCTGCGTAATGAACCTCGGTCTTAGGATGGGAATCTCAGTAGATGGGTTGAGTTTTGCGAAGATAATTTTGGCCTTTTTGTTAAAGACTATTGGTGGGATGGTAAGTGGATCAATCTTCCCTTGACAAACCCTATTTTAGTCTCTGTTTACTCCTCCTTGAATGCTGTCAGACTATGCTTAAATCAGGAGGATAGTCTTATTTGGAAGTATGAGCCTTCTGGGTGCTTTTCTATCTCATCTACCTTTGCCCGGATCTTCACATGCTCCTAACCCTCCCCCTCTGTGGTCGCAAGCCTAGACTAAGCATCTCTTACCTAAGGTTAACATTTTTTTCTGGTCTCTGCTACAAAATAAAGTTCTAACAGTGGATAATCTTAGCAAAAGAGGTGTTCTACTCCCTAATAGATGCTACCTATGTAAAAGCAATGTTGAATCGGTTAACCACCTCTTTATCCATTGTCCTTTCTCCTCCTTGGTTTGGGACAAGCTTCTGAAATGCTGGCATTTTTCTTGGGTCCCCCCGGAGTCGGTTGAGGATTTTTTTGTTCAATGGAAAGCCCCTTCTTTCAACCCCTTTATTAAAAAACTATGGGCTTTCTCGTTCCCCCATGTGACTTGGGGAATTTGGAAAGAGAGAAACAACCAGATCTTCAGGGATAAGGAGTTGTCGGAGGAAATTATGTTTGAAAGAATTCTTAGGATGATTAAAGAAAACTTCTCTATTGTTCCCTTCAGGGAGGACAAGGTTGAGACTGTGGTTTGTTCTCCTTTTGACAGCCTGATTGCTCGAGAATGGAGAATTAAATGGGATATTTCCAATTCCCCTAATACTACCAAAAAATCTAGGGATGGAGTTTGCTGGAGTTTTCCTATGGAAGGCTGGGCCAAAGCCAACTTCGATGGCACAGCCAAAGGAAATCCGAGGAAGGTTGGGTGTGGTGGGGTCCTAAGGGATTCGGTAGGTAAATTTATGGGAGCTGATGCCACTCCTCTGAGGGTCCAAACTAATCATGTCGCGAAAGCGGCGGGGGCTTATTACATAATCAACCTTGCTGCGGGAATTAAATGTAAAAATTTATGGCTTGAAGGTGATTCAAAAAATATAACTGATAGCCTTTGTGGTAGGTCCTATCCCGCATGGTCGATTAAAAATTGGATAGAAGATACTAAGGTTCTACTTAGTAAGTTTGATAGAGTAAAAATTACTCATGCTTACCATGAGGCGAACGCGGTTGCGGATTTTTTTGCCAATGAGGGAGTTAAGAGTGACAAAATCCTCATGTGGCACAAAAAGACTGACCTCCACTTTGATGTTCAAGCTTTATTGGAGCTCGACGCGGTGAATGGAAAAGAGGCAGTGTCTTGTAATAATGAGGAAGGTACGAGTCATGAATAACAAAATTAGAAGATATAATGGGACCAAGAGGATCTGACAGATAAATTATTTACTTTGGCACACTTTGTGGGTCCTGTGAAGCAAAGGAACTATCTAGAACAGGTTTTCTGTCTGCAACAGTACTCAAACTAAGATCTCAAAAATGGGCGAGGAACAGAAGATGGTTGAACCTACCAGCTTCAAGTCACATACCAAGAACACTAAAGCGTGGAGTAAAATAAGAAGGGGTGTCTTACTTCCATTCATCGAGAAACTCCATGGCCCTAAGGAGGATATTACATATTTTTTTGAGAAAAATTGGAATAATGGGGAGGTTCTCCTCTTTGGGAGGAAAGTTTAGATTGATGAAGCTTTGATAGCGGAGGTGACTGGCATTCCGATGGAAGAGCATAATTTTTTTAGAGACAGGAAATTCTCTGACGAAGTTGTGATGAGGTTCCCTAAGTCTAAAACGGAGAAGAAAAAACTTGTCAAGATGACGAACAGTTACTATGAAGTAGACACTATAAAAGCTTTATGGAGAAAAGTGCTAAGGGTTATCATGGAGTACATCACTCTTGATGGCCACTTCAGTAGGGTTTATAGATACCACTTCGTGCTGCTCAATCACTTCCGACATAAGGTGTGTGTTTCTATCCCTTTCTTCTTGCTCTGTTCCCTGAGAAATAGCTTTTTTGACCATAGTAGAAGCCCTAAAAGATATCTGATTCTTCACATGGGTCTTTTCAGGCTCATTTATGAGCACTTTTAGAATATGCTTTCCCTTCCAAACCCTATAGCCCCTTTGGAGCTTGATGAGGACGATACTGAGCCTAGCATATATGATACTAAAGTTTCCCCTTGCCGTGTCAAGAGCTCTTCGCCTCCTCTGCCCCCCCTTCTGCCTTTGGCCATTCCCCCCAGCCTTCTAGTGCCTACTCTATTCCTGCCTCTGGCCGCACTAACCCTAACGCTAAAGTGGCAAGCTCTAGCTCTTCGGTTAATAAGTTAGTCTCCTACCCTAATGACTCCCCTATTGTTTCTGCTAAAGCGGTCGGGGTTAGTCTTGAGGATCCCCACATCCCTCAAAATTTTCAACAGGAGAACTATAGCCCTCCTAGAGGTGCGGAGTCGGTGATTTTTGGGGTCAATTCTGAAAGTGACCCCCCTTTTGACTTTGTTGGAACTGCCAAGAGTTGTTTTGTGGACTAGTTTAATTCTGCCAAATGGTTATTCCATGAAATCAGTGAGTTGAAAATAAAAATTCTATCTCTTCATAGTAAGTTGGGGGAAATTGAAGCCAAAGTTGCGGGGCTAATTCAGCTCGAAGCAGAGAAGAATACCAATGTGAAGGATAACACTCAAAAGGATAGCACTGTTGAAAATGATATTGAAGAAATGAAAGGAACCTTGAAAAAAATTGTTGATCAAAACTATAGAATTGCCAGACATAATGCTGTTATCATCAAAGCCATGTCTGAAAGACTGGAGAAAACCCAGAAGAGAGCTCTGATTGTCAACCTTGATCAGGAGAAAGACCAGGATGAGGAAGCAGGGATCTCTAAACGAACCAGATCAAGCACGAAAAGAAAATCCCTGACCACCCCAAATATGACTCAGATCTTTATGGAGGGGGTCCATGATATGGTGGACCTGGAAGAGGTTGCAGACGAGCTTCTAAAATCTATGGATTAGCTGTGGCTAGGCCCAACTTTGTCTGTTTGTTGGTCGTTTAATGGTTTTTTTGTGGCTTTTTGTGGTTGTCTGCTTTTGCTGGTTTTTTTCTTTCTGGCAGCCTTTTTATCTTTTGGACCTCTATTTGGGTCTTAGCTTGTAATGTTACTTTATGGTTTCGGGTCCTTGTAAAACCCGCTTATCCCCTTTATCAAAAAACATTTCAATTTCTAAAATGTTATTTTCCAAATTATAAAAAATTGACATAATTTGGAGTGTGCTCTCCATCAGGTTTGTACGTGTTTCAATGTCAAGTCAAAAAAATTATATAGTATCATTGAGCTACATCTTAGGTTTCTAACCATGTAATTTTTTTCACATTTCAAATATGTTAAGGTTTTGATCTTTAATTTATTTTGTTAGTGTCTCCATTTTTTTGTCAAAAATCTGTGTATGACCTATTTTTGGCTTCTTTTTTTAGTCATTCATCAAAATTTAAAATAAATTACATTTTTATAAATTAGATTATTAGACTCTATTCTATATATAGTAAAAAATATCTTTAATTAGTTTCCTATAAAATTTTGGGTGAACACATGCTCAATTTTCTACTTTTTAGGATGTGTCCACTTTGAAATTGAGCAATAAATCATGTATTCATTAAAAAATTAGCAAAAATATCAAGCATAAACTACATAGTGTTAGCTAATTTCTCACCAAAGCAATTTTTTAAATAATAAATAAAAGTTAACATTTCAGGGGTAGCACACTAGATGCTATGTTTCATTTTTTATAGAAACAAAGCCACTTTGTGTGCTCCCCTTTTTTGAACCCCTTAATCTCCACCATTTTTTTTTAAAAGTACTTTAGCAAGTAGATTAAGAGCACTACAAATCTTGTTATTCTTGCACCTTCAAATATTGAGCATAATTATCTTTAATTTCTCATCCAAGATCAATCCTTTTTAATTTCAAAAAGTAAGTGGCCACTTAAGGCCCCTTTTTGGTCCCTATTTTTTATCTACTTGCCACTAAGTATGTGTGTGTGTGTGTGTAAAGATGTTTATATATAAGCATACTTATATATGAATACAATTATGGAAGAACTACACCATGATGCAAAGAAAATTTTGAATATCATTGAAGGAAAAGGTTAATTCCCAAACTAGACATGTTTGATTATGGTGAGAGAGAATTAAGTATCTCAATGAAATTATAGAAAATAGAAATTGTCATTAAATTCATGATCTTGATTTTATTCTAGACATACATTGTAATATACAACAATAGAAAAATACTTGGTTAGAACCCTATCAAAAACTTTCCTAAGTGATTTTAGTTGACATCAACTAGTAATTTGGTAGACAAGTGTATGATAGGGGGGTCATCTTTCAATGTGGATATGCATATGCTTGTTTACTAAACCATTTTACGAGCTTGAATGTGAAATTATAATTTTTGATAACCAGTTTGAGATAGAGGTGTGAGAACATATGACACACATCTCCATCATAGAATGTGTATTTTTATTATTAAATATTTGGCCAAAGCAATTGAAAATCATTGCTTGCATTATCGATTCATAGTATGTTTTTGTTGCAATCACTCACATGTATTATACTTACCTAGAAGGAATCTAGAGTTATATGTTATATTGTTTGTATTAAGACACAACACTAGTTCTCAGATGGCATGATGACCTTGAAGATCTCCTTGATCTACCATCCTCGTGAAGGGTAGGGTCACTTCCTAATCGAATGTGTGTGGAGGATTGTTGGTTTGTGGTTGGGGAAAAAGCACTTAGGTTGATGTTCTCTCTCTTGTCATTGAGAAAAGTCAAAAATTTGGTTATTCACAGATATTATCTAAATTTCACATGGCATTGTATTATTGATAAAGCATACTTTTTGTCATCATTATGACACTTGTGATATATACTTGTATACCAAATTATTGAGCAATGCTTTGTAAGATATAATACTTAATGAAAATAATTATGTCCAATTAATGTAATGAAATGCAAATTATGTTTGAATTCTACAATCATTTCTTAAAGAGAAATTGTAATGTACCCCACTATGTTTATTTATTCAAATAAAAAGTAAGTTCTTTGCTAGAGAAGTTTTGTAATGTTTAGAATAAGCAAACCAATGTTTGTCACACAATTTTCTTAAATGACAAAAACAACTTATTAAAACATAAAATAACAAATACACACACACACACACACACACACACACACACATATATACGTACATACATACATATACATATATACATATACATATACATATACCCATACCTATATATATATATATAGACACACACACACACACATATACTCTCTTCTTACATATAGTGAAATATGTTTTCTTACACCTCTTATGATGCCATAGATGCTTCATGGTGAGATTCTCTTTCACTTCATGTCAAGTGTGAAAGATGCTATCATCGACCACCTTTAGCTTTTCTTCTAGTACTTTATTCTTCTCCTCAACTTGACATAAATCTTTCAAAAGTTCACTATTTTTTTCCTTTAAAAAATCATTCTCACAAATTAAATTTTTATTTTCTTTTAACACTCTTTTACCAATTTTACCCATTGGTTCAAACAATATAAAGTCACCTTGATGTCTCTACAATGATTTACCTTCTTTCAATATTTTCACGTGCCTTCAATTTTTGCAACCAAACTTGGACAACAAATTTATCTTGCCACAGAGAGCAAACACATAAGACACACATATTGAGAAACAGAGAGCAAACACATAAGACACTAAAACACAAGAGAGAACTCAAAATTGATTTGTATTACATTGCAGAAATGATTTAATATACCGATCCTCTTTTATAGAGGGGTTAGAAGTTTCTAGGAGTTTTAGACATCACAAGAAGCTTAAGAAGCTTCCAGAGGATGGGGAAGCTTAGAGTTCACGGGAAGGTTCTAGAACATTGCTGATACATAGCAATTAATGATTTCACCTATGCAAATCATTCTTGAATATTTAATGTTAGTCTTCGGGTGGGAGAAATTATTACTCCAACATACATACCCTATCGTAGTTTTTGTTTAAGCATTCAATATTGTCTAGATGGGCTAGTGCACGATGAGCGGGTGAGAGGGAAAATTGACCTGGTGATGTTGCCATATTCATTAGCCCTAGTTGTGAGATGGATCATGATGCATACAGTGGCAATAGTACTTATCCCAGATGGGTGGGTAGCGCACCTTGAGGGAGGACTAGTTCATTTGATACACAGGATGGTAGAGCATAGGACAGTGTACGCCTAGGGGCATTATATCCTTGCACATTTATATTATGATCTTAGTCGATTCATTTTCTGGAAGGTAGACAACATGATGTACTATACACTTCTATAGGTTTGGTTCTTTGAGCATATCACTGTACCAGACCTATTGGCTTCTCATGTGCTACAACAGTGGGGTATCCTCAGGCCTTTTGCTATCCTCTATGACAGTTATGGTAGTATGGGGATTTACATTTGTGGGGAGTGAGATTTGACCGAATGGAGGAGGATGAGATCTTGTGGAGACCTTTTCACTTGACATTGTAGTGGATAGATCACACGAGGTAGTTGAGGAGACTACAGTTAGATAGATTTTTGGTTGGCTGTTATGATCATGTAGTACGTCCCTTCTACTACGATCGAGTCATGCAGTAGTTTGGATAGATTCATAGACCACCTAGGGCATGATCTTTTTTTAGGAGGTTAGTGTGGAGTGCCCGAAGACTAGGTGATATAGTGCAGCTCACTCTAGACCATGTTGTTAAGAGCGACTCTGATTTATTAGATCACAATCAGCCTCTAGTCTTCGACGTAGATGACATTGGTGCCACATGGGATTATGAGGAGTGGTGGACAGTATCATGACCAAATCCTGTATATTTGATTCATGAACCTATAGGAGATGCATGACCATTTCCAAATGAGGGAGATGACAAAGAGGATAGGGCCGAGGAGACATGATACAGAGTTGTAGACAAATTTACCGATGTCATTGATGATGAGTATAATGAGGATGCTGACCCTGACTATGATGGCCAGGAGGGAGAGGAGGAGGATTAGGATGAGGAAGATGAGGAGGAGGATGAGGAGGAGCCACCCCTAAGTGAGATTGATGAGGTAGTAGCTGAGGATTGACACGAGTGGGGAGAGCCTTCTCCCATTTGTATGACTAGATCGTGAGTAGCGGCTGCAATAAGCATCAATACCCACAGTCGTGGAGAGGCTAGCACATCTTCCATGCCCCCTATACATGACGATGTTGATATTTCTCAGCCTATTGGAGATATAGGTGATGATATTTAATTTTATGCATGTACTTTAGTGCTTATGCTCTTTATATATATATCATGATGTGTACTAATTGTGTATTGTTTCTACCTTGCAGGAGCTATGAGAGATTTTTAGGATCTCTACCATCAAGCAGCTATAGAGATAGTGCCAACATCCATCGATGAGGAGGAGATGGACTCAAATTATGTGCTCCCACCCATTGTGGAGTAGGATCTAGAGTCACTCAGGGCATTCGCGAGATTACAGACAACATATGAGAGTCTAAGGAGACAAGTCCGCCAAGCCAAGATTGCAACATAGTCATCCCAGACCCCAGTAGAGGTTGAGAGACTAGAGGTAGAGGTATCATGACTATAGGCAGAGAGGGATCAAATATCAGGGGAGCAGCAGGTGGCCCTTGGATGGATATAGGGTTTAGAGTTTGCACTCAGATTCAGCGGATCATGGTCATGATCACATACGACCATCTCCCAACATCCCGCTACCAGATCATGAGTACCAGATCCTGAGGGGTCGAGTACCCACAAACCTTAGCGATATTGTATATTTTGATGATATGTACATAAAACTTTGGATATATATATGAGATTTTGATGTTTTATTGCTTTTCTTAATGTGTTTGAATGTTAAATGACAATGTGATTAATTAAATAACCTTGGTAAGATTACTTAATTAATGTCTTCATGATTTAACAAAGCTTATGTTATCTAATTAAAACTTATTAGAGTTTCTGTTAGATACAACATGGTCATTAAGTGTGTGATGCTAAATTAAATGCACCTATGATTTAACTTAACATAACACACATTAGGAATTTGAATAGTATGAAACCTAAAGTAATTATAAAATAAATTAAATAATTACCTTAGTGCTCAAGACACACACATAACTGGTTTTCAAGAATGAAGCAATGCGAAAGTATATAGGATATAATTTGATAGCTCTAATGTAACATTGCTTTATCATTCATACCATTCAAAAAGGGACTAGACATAATACCAACATAGATGCATGGAATTGATAGGGTATTTGAGGGGTGTACCATCTAGCTCTGTTAATGTGTAAGTGCCAGATCCATAATTTGTATTGATTATATAGGGTCCTAACCAATTAGGGCTGAATTTTCCTTTTTCAGCATAATTGATAATAGTGCTTCATTGATTTTCATATAAAACTAAATCACCCTTATTAAATGTCTGAGGGATGACATGAATATTATGTTTTCATTGTAATTTCCTAGTGTAAGCTTGGAGATGTTCGAGAGCGTTAATGCGCTGTTCATCAAGCATTTCAAGTTGGTGTAATCTTTGTTCCTTATAAGTGTCATTATCAACAAGACCTTGAAGAGAAACCCTTCATGTTGAGATTTCTAACTCCAAGGGCATGATTTCCTTGGTATCATAAACAAGGTTGTAAGGTGTAGTTCCCGTAGATGATTAGACACTTGTTCGATAGGCCCATAGCACATATTGTATTGCATGTGGCAATCTTTGTGATGTTTGTTAACAATTTTCTTAAGGATTTGTTCGAGAATCTTATTAGTGCTTTCAACTTGACCATTGGATTGTGGGTAGTATGCTATTGAAAAATGATGTTGGATATGAAATGTGTCCAGGAAATTCTTCACATGATTGTTTTTAAATGGCTTTCCATTGTCTAAAATTAATGTGGAAGGAAGTCCAAAGCAAGCAATAATGTGTTCCAATATAAAACGACATATCACCTCAGAAGTGGTAGATCAAAGAGGAATAACTTCTACCCATTTTGTAAAATAATCGGTTGTGGTAATAATAAATGTATGTCTAGCAGAAGATGGTGGTGATATTTTTCCAATTAGATCCAATCCCCATATGGAGAACGACCAAATAGGAATTTGGGCACGAAGCTCAGAAGCAGGAACATGAATCAAATGGCTATTGTTCTTGACATTTGTGGCATTTCTTACCATACACATAATAATCCTTTTCCATATTTTTCCAATAGTATCCCATATGAAGGAGCTTTTTCTCTAAGTTTTTTCCTCTAAAATGACCTCCACAGGTGCCCGCATGAGCCCGTTTGAGTGCCATTTTGATTTCAGAATCCCTAAGAAATTTAAGTAAAATGCCATCAAAGGATCTTCTATATAACATGTTGGCAAGGATGATGTACTTGGTTGCTAATTGTTTTAAACGAGTTCGGGTGTTGTTTTTTGTAGGCTCGGGAATGGTGCCATCTTTTAAATAATTATATATGGCATCAAACCATTCACTTGAGTTATCCTTCATTGTTGTTAACACATCTTCAGATTTATCATTGATTGAGGATATCATGATTGGATGAATAGTGAATGTAATGTCCTTTGAAGGATCTTGGGGTGATATAAGAGAAGCAACACTCACCATTGCATCCACATGTCAATTATCTTTTTGTGGGATGTTATCAATGGTGAATGATTCAAATTGCACCAACAAGGTCATTGTGAGAGCCTTATATTTTGATAATTTGTCATGTTTAGCTTGATAGACTTTGTTTATTTGTTTGATCACTGATTGCAAATCACCAAAGATCTTAATATCTTTAACACCCATGATTAAAGCAACACAATCCAGAAATTAATGCCTCATATTCGACAGTGTTATTCATACATAGGAAATTTAATCGATACAACAAGGGAATAGGCTTTCCTACGGGAGGAATTAATATAACCCCAACACCAGAGCCTGTTCTACACTTGGATCCATCAAAGTATAATTCCCATGTAGGAACCTCTATTGTTAACACACTATCATCGGGAAAAGAGTCATTACTAGGTAGTGCTAAAGGAGAAGGAGCATTGACTAAGTGGTCGGTCAAGGCTTGTCCTTTGATTACTTTTTGTGAAACAAACTTAAGGTCAAACTTAGTCAACAACATTACCCATTTAGCTAGACATCCTGATAAGTCTATTTTATTAAAAAGATGTTTGAGAGGATCAAATTTTATGATGACTTGTATAAATTTGCATTTAGTAAATAGTGTCGCAACTTACTAGTAGCAAATACAAGAGCCAAACATTATTTTTTAATTGATGTGTATCATCATTCATAATCAATCAAGGTTCAACTAATGTAATAAAAATGATGTTCTTTTCCATTGTCATCTTGTTGAGCCAACAATGCTGCAAGAGCATGGGCAGATGTAGTGATATACAGGATGAATAGTTTGTTTGGCATAGCAGGTTGTAAAATGGGCAAAGTTGCAAGGTATTCCTTCAAACTCTCAAAGGCCTGTTTACAATCCTCATTCCAATCAAAATGCACATCCTTTTTGAGAAGATGTGTGAAAGGTAATGTTCGATCAGCTAAAGAGGCAACAAAATTATGAATGGCTTGAATTATTCCTTGTAATGTGCACAATTGAGAAATGTTTTGAGGAGGTGGCATGTTAATGATAACATCAATTTTCTTTGTATCCACCTCAATGCCTCTATGAGATATGATAAACCCTAAAAGTTTTCCACTATCTACTCCAAAGACACACTTTTTTGGATTTAGTTGCATGTTGTATTTATGCATCTGTTCAAAGATATTTCGAAGGACATTCACATTGTCTTGTCATGTTAATGATTTGGCTAGCATTTTATCAACATAATCTTCCAAGATTTTATGTATGCAATCATGAAATATCAATGTCATTGCTCATTGATAAGTTGCGCCTACATTCTTTAATCCAAAAGGCATCATAACCCAACAAAATGTTCCCCAAATGGATGTAAATTCCATCTTATATTGATCTTGTGGGTTAATAAAGATTTGATTATATCCAGAAAATCCATCCATGAATGACAACAAAGCATGTCCCACAGTTGAATCAACTATCATGTCAATATTAGGAAGGGGAAAATCATCCTTTAAGGAGGCTTTATTCAAGTCACAAAAATCTTCCCACATCCTAATACGATTATTAGGTTTAGCAACTGTAACAATGTTTGAGATCCAAGGAGAATAATCAATAGGTCGATTGGAACCCCCATCAAGGAGTTTTTCAAGTTCTCCTTTAACAAGCAAGGCTATTTTAGGATTCATTTTTTGTATCTTTTGTCGAACAGGCTTAGCATTTTCAGCAAGGACAATGTTGTGTGTTACTATCTTCGGATTGATTCTTTGCATGTTTGAATATTTCCAAGCAAAAATTTTAGGAATGTCATGAAGCAAGGTCGCAATATCCTATTGTTCTTCATCATCAAGGCATTTCCCTATCTTAATGACTTTTTCTTTATCATCTATGTCCATTGGTATATCAATTGTATCTCCTAAGGGAGCACATTTGACTTAGGAAATTCAAGATCATATGGTTCCATGTTTGTGTCATTCTCATTGGTATCTATTTGCTTGGTACCGATCATAGCACAGGTAAGTTTTCTCTTGGAGGAAGATGTCTTATCAAAAGCACCTAACATTTGTTTCAAAGCTTCATCATTGTGAAAGTATTCCCATGATGGTGGTAAATCCATATCAAGGAATTCAGGATGCTTTAGTGTGAGATTGATTCTTGGTTTACATGTGATGGTGTTGATGTTTAGCGATGGTCATTGAGTTTCATTTGTTGTCTTAGAAAAAGAATATCCCAAACCAGTCTTTGTCTCTTGTGTATTAGGTTCTATAGGAAATCAAATGCCTTGTTCATGATTTCCACATCCTTTACCATTGTATCCCAATTGTTTCACAAGCTCATAACCTTTCCCATAAAGTCTTTCCATTTCCTTCAGGTTAGGAAGATGTTGATAATCTATCTCATCAAAAAAATTTGTGTAAGTTGTATTTTCTTCCAAAGTAGATGAGGTAGATGTTTGGGAATATTCTTCTGAATTATGAGTTGACATAACAATTGATTGTTCTTGTTTTTCATCCTCTTTTCGTGTGATTATGTATTCACCCATAAATGAAGGTGTGAATTCTAATGTACCCCAATCATCACCTAGCAATTTAGACACAGGTTCTTCCTCTTGTATGTTGGTCTCAAGGGGTTTTATGTGATATGTTGGAATAAATGTGTTCAGAGGACTTGTTGTTCCTTTTCTAAGTTGTAAGCAACTTTCAGGCTTAGGTTCTGTTTCAACTTGATAAAATTTTTTGTTATAAACATGTTTCATTATTCGATGTAGGGTCGAAGGCACCACATGCATCTCATGAATCCATGGTCTTCCCAAAAGAAGATTGTACGAAAGATAATAGGGCATGACATGAATAGGTGTTTACAAAGTAGCCATTCCGATTGTAATAGGTAAAGTAATTACACCAAGCAGTTGCTTTGTGATATTATCAAATCCTCTAATAGATAAGGAATCAAATTTGATTTGTGATTTATCAACACATGATCTATCTAAAATTTTCACACTACACACATTAAGGGTAGAGCCATTGTCAACAAGGGTCTGTTTGATGCCTATTTGATTGTATTGAGAAATTATCATAGACTTCATTTTTTTTCCTTAATTCTAATGGAGGAAGCTCATGTTGATGGAAGGTAATATCTACATTAACTGTATTCATTCCTTGTATGAGAGTTGCCACATCATTTGCATTTGTACCAAGAGGAACCACTATTTGTTGCAATGTTGTTTGGAGCATAGAGTGATAGTTTGGTGAATTCTGAAGAAGGTCCCAAAGGGATATTTTTGTAGGAGTATTCTTAAGTTGTTCAATGAGATCATACTCCCTAAGGTGTGAATTTAAACGAGGGGCACTAGGAAATATGGGATTGGGTAAAGGTAAGGGGGTTGGGGTAGGTTGTTGTGGTTGTGGATTATTTCTAGTGTAATGTGTGTGAGAAACAACACCATGCTTAGGTGGGTACAGGGTAAACTCAGGTTTAGGTGGAGGTTGAGGTTTATGTGAAGGTGGGTAAAGGATGAGTTGAGGTTGAATTACATTGGCATCTTTTGTTTTAGGTTGTTCACAACAAACCTTAGTGGATGGATTTTGTGAGATGAAGTCTTGAATTGCTTCATCTAACATGGCAAAGTCATCACTACTAAAAAGTTTGGGAGGTAAGTTATTGTTGGTTGGTTTGGGTTTGTCATCACAAACCTTAGTGGATGAACTTAGTGAGAGGAAGCCCTATAGAGCTTCATCTAACTTATCCAAGTCATCACTACTAAAAGGTTTGGATGATATAGTTTTTCGAAAGTGAAGCATTTTTTTTATTGTTTCATTTGATGTGTTGAGGTTTTTGTTTGTATTTTCTAATGAATTTGATATAAATGAAATAGGAACTAATGCTGAAAATGAAAATTGTAAAAATCTAATACTATCCAAAATTGCCATGAAAGTAAATGATACTAGTTCTAATGATTAAAAGTTAACAAAAAATTAATTGGAACAAAAAAAAACTTAAGAAACTAGAAATTGAATGCTGAAAACATAGATGCAAAATGTGTACTTGGACTAAGTTGCCCAAGGTGGCGAATTAGTCCTAGTAGGGGTATTTTTAAAGTTTTTCTGAATTTTTTGATGAATGCTTATGTGTTCTATACTGTATACTATAAATCTAAAGTGCAAATGCAAAATTTCACTATTGTGCAAGGAAATGAAATGCGATAATGCAATCTTAAATGAGCTTTTCACTAATGAAAGTTTTAAAACCCTAAGATGCAAATTAAACAATGCAACATGCAATGCAATGTTAATGTAATTTATTCCTAGGATGTAAATGTACTCTAAATTAGAAAGAGGATGTTCTAAATGTAGGTTCACCAAAATGAACCGCAAATTTTTGTAGGGGCTTCTCTCTTGCACTTCCAGGGGTTTTCACCTAAAAGGAGAAAGTTATCCCACAAAAACTTGGGGGCTCACTAAAGAATAATGCTATTATGATTAAAATATGCCTAAATACAATGTTATAAATGCAAAGAACTGAAAATGGAAATGAATTATTAATGCAAAACTAATGAAATGCAAGATGTTTGAAAACACATTATGATATGCAGAAAGATAAATTAAATGCAATATAGAACAAAATAGAAAGACTAAACAAAAAGAGTGCACCTGGAAACTACTGCAGGTTGAAATGAAGACTACATATTTCTCTAAAATTCTAGAAATTCTGATTTTCTGGCCAACTAGGACACTTACACCAAGCTGGGCGACTTAGTCCTAGATTTGGAAAACTGCTCTAAAACCTGTTTTAGCCAAATGGGTATCCAGATCTATAGAATTTTTTGTCAAACATGTGCAGTGGGACTAAGTTTCCACTATTGGCAACTTAGTCCACTTTGACTTTTCTAAAAATATGAAAGTGGAAACGGAAGCCCTTAGTCTGCACTTTGTTTTTTGACAGAAACTCAGATCCAAATTTGTAAAAATACCCACAAAATAGAATATAATTGGGTTTCTAATGGGGGGTTTGCCTTGGTCAAACCCCTAGTTAGTATTTAAACCTTGAAAGAGATAATGAAATCTACATAAAACCCTAGTCTTAAGTGTGTCTAAGACTAGGAAATCTGAAATAAGATGCAACCCTATTCTAACATACAAGAATAAGATGCATAAATGAAACTAGAATGATGAAAGAATCATTCCAAGAGACCCTAAATCACATTATAAATGAATATTAATAACATGCAAACCTTCCTTAGGCTGAAAGTAGAGAGAAAATGGAAGATGGAATCACTTTGAAAACAAGTCCTTAGGATTGATTTGATGGCTAGTTGCATCTCCTCAACCTAGATTTCTCCATGATTCTCCATAGGCATCCATGATCAATCCTTTGCAATGTGAGATCTTGAACAAAAAGTGAGCTTGAAGACCTACAAAAACCCTAACTTGTTGCCCTAAAGCTTCAACTTTGTTGCATATAGACTAATGAATCTTCTTGTGAAAGATATTCAACACTTGACTCTTGAATTTGTTTGTTGAAAATGACTTAATGTTGTGAAAAATGACCTAAAAAATATATATTTATAGGCATAAATACCTAATTATTCATTATTTTGACTTCACAAGATGACATCCATAATAAGTAAGTTGTTTTCCCGCCCAAAATTGAAAAATCCCCTAAAAGGGACTAAGTCACCACCCTGGGCGACTTAGTCCCACCAGGGATTTTTGAGGTGGGTTTTCTAGAATTTGAATAATTTGAATGTTGTTTGTCGGGATTTGTATGATTTGTGAGTGGAATAGGCCTTAAAGTTTAAAATAATGAGTCTTAGGGACCTATAAATGTTGTTTTAAAGGGTGATTAATGCAAGGGTGTCTAAAATAGGACTAAATTAAGCGCAAAATTTCCTCTTTCTTCAAGAGTATACAATTTTTGGCAACACACAAGGAACAAATGAGAAGGTGATGAATTTTATCTTCTATTAGGGTGTGTGCAAAAAAATTGGGGTACCAAAAAGTGGCCACCCCACTTTTTGTTCCCATACAAGCCGTAACACACTCACATTATAGTTGATGTGAACAATAAAAACAAAAAGAAACATTTCATTTTACATTTTACCTTCACCCTACGGCATGAGAACCCTTCCAAGTGCACTCATGTTGTTGCAAACTTGATTTTACATTGAATTTTTTTCCAAATCATCACCAAAATTTTGTGAAGATATTAGGGAGTTCAAAAGAGAGTATTTTTAGTTTTTTAGTGTCAAATTTGTATTAAATAGGTAGATTGAATTAGTTTTATAATTAAAATTTGTTTAATTTTTAGGAGTTGATAATTCACCTCCAAATGTTCAAAATCCCAATTGAGCTCTTCTTGAAAAACTTCCTGAAGAATAGCCACAATAATCACCTACTATAATTACTCATCATCCTCTAGGAACACAACAAAACATATTAGGGAAAAGTTAAAATAATACAAAAGAACTTGAGGAGTTAATTGCAAGGTTGAAAGATCCTATAGTAAAAAACTCCCATAGGACCACCCTTGCTCAATCACTACAATCCATTGTGTCTCATGTAGAATCAATTAGTGGGAAAATAAATAGTTGTTTTGACAAGAGACAACAAAAAAAATAATTTTATGCAAACAAATTATCATATGAGCAAGTTAATGATTTTATTTTTGAAATTTGACTTGTATGCACTCTTCACTGAGACCCACAAACCAATCAAACCTTACACAATGCATGCAAGATATACAAATATCTATTGTGTTGTGATATAAAAATTTTGTAGGTTCAAGATCGATGAAATTCCAACTTCATTTTTCTTGTAAGAAAACATGCTTAGAAAATAGTCATTTCAAGTTTTGGATGTTAACATTATGTAAAGATGTCACTAAAAAAACATCTCAAGCCAAGGTTTATCTAACATTATATTTTGTATGAGAATGTTTGAGCTTTTAGCCCAAACTAGGTACTATACAAGATTGTTGCAAGCCAATGTGTTTTTCTTTTATGTATGATAAGGTCCTTCGAAGGTCATAATCAGTGTAATGAACATAAAGCAAGTTGACTCTGAATGATAGTAAGGGTACCTATTCAAGTTAGTAGTGATTTGATGGTGGTCAAAATTTAGGTGGTTAGTGACAAAGTCTTAGATGCTATCTTGACGAATAAGTAGATAATAAGACGTAGTGACTCCAGTCATGGACCCAAATCTTGCGGCTTCAATAAATTGTAGAATATTTTTGATGATTTGTTTCTAGGTGTAGACATACGAAATCAACATCATTCACATTCATCCACTCATTAAATAAATAAAATCTATTTAAATCAATCTCCTAAGGTCATTTATTTAAATTAAATAAATTAACTTTATTTAATTTAAGCCTATCATCATCATTTTAATTAAATAAATCAAATATTTATTTAATTAAATCTAAAATCACCTTTCATCTCCCTTTGATTTAATTTAAATCCCTAAATCTAAGTCAAATGGGTCAAAATCACCTAACATCATCTAAGTTAATCTAATCTTGATTAATCTAATCTAATCACCCATCACATCCTCTAGCTTTTCCCACTTGCACAAATATATTTTTTTAATTCATTTATTAAAATTCCTCATTTTCCCTCAACAAGCATCTTTGGAGAATATTCCTCAAGTTTGAATTTGAAAACAAGTTGACTTGTCCCTTCCAACATGTCAATAACTCCCCTCTTACATGTCCCCCACTTGGAATTTAAGTCTCTTTTTCTTCCTCCTACAAGCCAAATTTGAATTTGAAAAGGCCAACCAATCTCATTTATTGGCACATTGACCAAAACTTGCACATCCTCCATCCACTCACAAGGTGACAAGTGGCTCCTTCTCATTGGCTAAATCTTTGTCCCACATTGCTCTCTTTTGGGCACTCTTTCAACTTGAGATTCTATAAATAGAAGGCTCATTCTTTATCTTAGCATCCACAATCTTCATGCAAAGTTACTCTCTTCAATTGAGAGCTAATTTTGTCCACTTCACTCCATCTTCAAGGCATTTTATCATTGATCTTGTCAAGGATTGGGAAATTGTCACTTCTCACAAGTGACACCAATCCACTAT